>PVJH01020930.1:0-39712 GCA_004026705.1 Nesogale talazaci
ATTTAAAACTCTGGGATATACATACAATGGAGTACTATGCACCTCTAAAAAGCGGTAATGAATGCATGAAGCAAACTGTCTCATGGGAAGAGTAGGAAAAAATTATGCTAAACAGTAAATCAAGGACAAAATATCAAGTACAACATGAGTCCACTGAATAAGTTTAAAAAGCACAAGGGGGTTTTTAAGGGGAAAATCCACCTGTGTTAGTACAGGTAGACTAGAGAAACAAATTCATAAACATGCATATGGATATAAGGGAAAGGTTTATATACAAGAGGAATGGGACATTGAGAAAACATTCCAACCCAGTCCAGTTCAAGGCCATAAGTCTTATTTTAGCCTACCCATATGTCCTATACCAGTCTATAAAGTCTCCTTCCAACTAACAAAACATGAACAATGACTGCAAGACAATCACAGGCCAGTGGGGGCAGGGTCTTTTGTATCCAGTGACAGTACAAGCATCCTGGCACTGAAAAGGGTCTCCCCATGGCTCCTCATTTCCAGGGCTCAGGATCCATCAGCAGTATTCATTGGTGGTAGAAGCATCTCAGTGCTGGCAGGGGTCTCTCTGTGACTTCCCTGGCCCTGAGGTCTTATTACATCAGGCAAGCCCATGTGGCTTCTCCTCTGGCTCCTCCAGGTTCCAGGATTCAATATCTATCAGCATACCACCATCTTGTCTTGTAGGTAGATCGACTCCAAGAGACTGAGTCAAGTCTCTCTTCTCCAATTGGGAAATACAACAAGACTTTCCAGAATTCTCAAAAGAAAACCATGCCCACACAGAGGCCTCATAGGCTATCTTCAGATTGACAGGCCAGACTTCACCCCTAGACTACAATCATGAAATTGACACGCGATTACATGACTGCCACACCACCAGATACATAAATTCCCAAGGTGAGGTCTAAGCACTCTGGGATGCATATAGCGGCCATCTCAAATGGAGGAAGAAACAGTGGTGGGAAATGGAGAATGTGGACAGTGGGGAAGCAGGGAATTAACACACATGGGGAGGGTATTGTTTATGTCTGAACAGGAATGCTAGAAAGGAACCAGACCTCAGCGTGGGACACCAAACTGGCATGAACCAGTGAGCGAATAGAAAGATCTGAGGGACCTTCACCAATCTCAGCTATGTTGATCCCCTTTCCAACAGAAATGTACTCCAGAGGATAATACTGAAGATGCAGCCTGGAGAGGGTGGCAGGTCTGCCCAGACTTCTGAGAGGGAAAATGAAAGAGAGAGAGAGAGAGAGAGAGAGAGAACCACACCCAGGTCCACAAAATCTCAAGGATGACATTCCTGCTCAGACCAGTCAATGCACTGATAGGACCATGTGACTGGCCCCACCACAAGACATGACGCCCTTCACCGAACCACAGAGCTAAAGGAGACAGCACTAGAGACACTATGGAAAGTACGCCAGGTCTGATACTCCCCCCACACACAAACACACTGAGAAAAGCATGAAAGGAGTGCAACAAAGCAGCAAGGGGAACAAAAAAATGGAATACTCAAGGAATCCCAAAAATAGACCTCAGAATCAGTGGGCAGGGTATGACACTTCTCCAGATCTGATGGGAAAGCATTTGGAAGGGTCAAATGTTTCCAGACAAAACTGGAAACATTCATAAGCTTTTTTTCTTATTTTCTTTTTCTTATGTCTATCCATATTGGATCGGTATGATAGCCAATCTTAAGAAAAAAACTATAGGACTGATAGCACCTAGGAAGCATGGGAGACAAGGATGTGGGAGAAAGGGAGGGTGGAGCCAACAAACCCAGGGACAAGGGAACAAAATAAGAGATCAAAATCGATGGTGAGGTGGGTATAGAATGCCTGATGGGGTTTGATTAAGACAAAGTACTAAAAGCAGAGTGAAGATAAAACATGATAGGGTATAAAAGAAAAGTAAAAGGGAATAGAGGAAAGAACTAGGAGACAAAAAGCATTTATAAAGGTATAAATACATTCATATGCATATGTAGATATGCTAATATCATAATAGAGACATATTCATGTACATATATTTAACTGTTGAGTATTAAGATAGGAGATGTGGGTTGGCCCTCTACTCAAGTACTTCCTCATGACAAGAACCCTTTGTTCTAATCTTGCATTCTGTGAGGCTCACTTCCCTACATGATCTTTGAAGTCAAAATGGGTGTATAAGCAAATGTGGTGAAGAAAACTGATGGTTCCTGGTTATTAAAAGATACAGAGTCTGGGGGCATAAAGGCTTGAAGTTAAGCAAGCAGCCATCTGGCTGATATGCAACAAAGCCCACGTGGAAGAAGCACACCAGCCTGTGCGATCATGAGGTGCCAACAGGATCAGGTATCAGGAATCAGAAACCCTGGAGCAAGCACATATATTGATGCAAATGATGGGAGTGGGAGTGGAGACTCAAAGCCCATCTCCCCACATCCTCCCCACAGAATGGTAACAAGTAACAACAGAGACAGCCAGGGTGCAGCATAACAAAAAGGGAACACACAACAATTTTCTAGTTCATTAATGCTCACACCCTACTCCCTCACTGTCAAGACCCCAGTTCTACCTTACAAATCCCACTAACCTGGAGCATGTACACTGGTAAAGATAAGAGCTCTCAACACATGAAATCCAGGAGTGTTAGATCCCTCAGGAACAGTTTTGGGAGCAGCGGCACCATGAGAGGAAGGGAATGGTAATGGGAGAGGGGGAGAAATGGGGAACTGACTATAATGATCAATGTATAATGCCTCCCAACCCCAGGACATGAACAGAAATGTGATGAATGGAGAAAGTGGTATAATTTATAACTTACCAGGGGTACATGAGCCTGAGAGAGTGGGGAGAAGGATGGAAAATAAAGGAACTGATACCAAGACTCAAGCAGAATGTAAATATTTTGAAAATGATCATGGCAACATATGTACAAATGTGCTTGATGCAATTGTTTGTGGGTTGTTATAAGAACTGTAATAATCCCAATAAAATGATTTATTAATAAAAAATCTACCCAAATAAACAGAAAATAAATTCTAAATAAAATCTGTTGTTAATGTATCTCACATGGAAGGATTTTATTAAGAAACTATTATTTTTCTTAAGATAATATTAAATCCTTTTTCAAAATAGTAAAGCTTTTTATAAAAACAATTTTATTAAAATTGAACATCAATGTTCTCTAAGACAATGTACACTGGAACTAATTTTCTTAAAGTAAAGGAAAAAGCAGATAAAATGGATTTTCTCAAAATCATTATTAAAATTCTAAATTATTCTGTTTTTTCAACTATAATGTTTGGAATTTGAACCTTAAATTATAATTCTATTGAAAGGATGACTTATCTATCTGAGATATCATAAAAATACAGTCATTGCCATCATCACTCTTAAATGAATGATGAGAATGATGATGGCAACAAGTGTGCAAATGTGGTTTGCATACAATTGATGTATGTATTGATCATGATGGGAGTTTTATGAATCCCCAGTAAAATGATTTATAAAAAATACAGTTTTTAGTACTTTTCAAACCATTCAACATAACTTATCTTGAAGGGCTTTTTGTTTTGTGTCTATTGCTTGTACTGATATTTTGGTCTGGGGACATTAGAAAGCTTTTATATGGGAGCCTAAATCTTTCCAGTAGCATAAGCCTTTTCTTAATTCTTTATGATGCTAGTCACATCTTTTACTTTTCAAATTAGAAGGACTTCCTTCTACCTGGTTATCATAAACATTAACTCAAACCAACTGTCATAGAATAGATTCTAATTTATAATGATCTAATATAGGGTTTCTAAGATTATAAAGCTTTTTTATCTATCTATCTATTATTTACCTAGATCATATATTGAGTGACAATATATTTTACCCTTATCTTTTCTTCACCTTATTCTCTCACATTTTACTGGTCTCCACATAGACTTCAAAGTTTTGATCTTTTGTGTGAATATTATTTTTCTTGTTCATTTGTTGTTTTTTCTTTTCATTTATAGCAGCGATGCCATGGAGTATTGGACTTTTATTTGTTGGACAAAATGTCTTTCAAATGTGTCCTTGTCATGAGGTGTTTGACAATTTATCACTGTTTTGAGAGATGCATATTATGCCATTGTATATATGTATCAGAGTTTACTTATTGCTTTCAACACTTGATTGCTGTAAAGAGAACTCTGTTAAATATGGGCTTTTGTCTGTACATGCTTTCCTCTTTATTTCTTTGGTGTGTGTATCAAGTAGAGAGTGTTTTGGGTCATAAGGTATTTCAATTTGCATTTGATTAAAGACGTGCCTTACGGTCTTCCATAAAGGTTGTACAATTCTACAATCTCAGCAGCTGTGTATCAATGTTCCCATCCCTCTATATGCTCTCCTGCATTTTCATGTTCTGCTTTATTGAATTCTGCTACAAATTCTTGTGTGAGGTGGTATCTCATCAGAGTTTAATTTGGATTTATCTCATGATTGTGACATCTAGGCAGCAAACAATCATGTGAAGAAATGCCCTTGTTCATTAGTGGTCATGATGATGATGCTATATATCTTATTTAATATAGTTCTTGCACTCAAAGAGAACAGAAAACAGGAGGGTGCCTGGTGCCTAAATGCAGTTTATTTTTAGGCTAAGCCACACCCTGCTGTCTTTAGGCAATCTAGACTTTCAATAAAGTCTTTCATCAAAATAATGTAAATGGATTTCTACTGCTTGAAACCAAATGACTCATGACTAAATAGATTTCCCACCTGTGGTCATTGACTCACCCTCCTTTCCTCACATTCTAAATCTGGCTTGCCCATACCTTAGCCTTCCTTTTCCTCTTTAGCATAATCTTTCTATGAGGGTTTGCTAAAAGTTTCGAAAACAAATACACCATCGGGAGCCTACAAGCAGAAAATCTCCTGGAAAAGCAGATTTTCAAAGTTATGTTAAGACCTACCATTTTCTATCAGAAGGCATCTATAACTAAAGTGGGCCTCTGCCATTCTGCAGTTAGCCGTCCTCACATTTATCTGTGATCATATTTCTGAAGCCAGATCTCTATCTATTGTCCTTGCCATCTCAAATGGAGAGAAAGATCAAATATGGTATGAATGTGTTTTTGAGGACTAATGTGTGCCTAATGCAGGCCATGGTATTTTTAATCATCTCAAATGCATGTGAAAGCTGGAAATGAAGAAGAAAGACAGCAAAAGAATCAATGTGTATGTGTTATAGTGCTGATGAAGAATATTGAGAGTACCAATGACTACCAGAAGAAGCATCTTTTCTGTCTTGGAGGATGCTCCGAAGAAGTAAATAATTTTAGACATGTTATCAGGAAAGGGCAGTCTCTGCAGAAGGACTGCTTAATTAGGAAAGCAGAGACTCCATGAAACAGAGGAAGACCCTCAAGGAGATGGATTGACCCAATACCTGCACCAATGGGTTCAAAGATAACAACATTGTGAAGATGATGCAGATCCAAGAAGTATTTCTCTCCGTTGTACATGCAATCACTACAAGTGAGAACTCATGGCACCTAACAATACCAACATGATTCGGTCAGTCTCACATCTCCATCTAGACTCTGAAGAGCTTATATGAATCAGGGTTCTGTATAGGTTGAAATAAACTAAAAAGAGGATACCATGGACAACTGCCACCATAGGGGATAACTGTGAAGTTTCAATGGGAATTCAATATTCAAAATCTAGTAATGGATGCAGTCTTGATCCTTCCAGTTCACTGGCATACTCTCTTTCCTATCCTAATCACTCACAGGTACAAAGCTCACAAGTTAGAAGGACCCTGGTTTTCAAGCCACCATGAAGCATTTCAAGTTCATGAAGCATTTATTGAGCCATCCAGAGACAGAAAATAGTCCATAAGTTAGAAGCACATAATTTTTAGACTGCCAAAATGGTACATTTCAGGATCTGATGCCTCTCACTAATGCAGTGAGTTTATAGATTAACTGGATGACACCTAGAATTTCACGGAGAGTACACAATATGTCCTCCATTTGTTTTTCAGCTTTTCTTACAAAAGTAGTGTGTTCGGTTGTGGTGCTGAAATCTATGTGGTGCTGAAATCTTTCATTTCAAATACCATCAGGTTCACCTAAAGTGAGGTTTAAAAAGGTTTCAACAGAGCAAACAGAGTAAGCATAGACTTCTATGAAGTTATAGGCTTGTCAACTAACTAGGCACTGAAAAACCCTCTGGATAGCATCAAAATATTGTCAGTTACTGAAAATCTCATGTACAGAAAGAGAGCATTGTCAAAAATAATGTGAGTAGATGAGTCCCTCAGGTTGGAGGGCACTCAAACTTTCACTAAGGAAGAGCTACCGTCTCAAAGTCAAGTCAATCATAAGGAGGTGAGTGGAGGGCAGCCTCTGAAAATAAAGACTTTGGGACCTTCATTTGCTGATGAGGCATTACTAAAATGAAAAGAAACCGCTTCAAAAATCTACTTATAATCAGGATATGGAATATATCAAGTATGAAACTAGGAAAATTAGAAATCATCACAAACTAAATGGAATGCATTAAGATTGATATGATAGGTATCAGTGAACTGAAATGGACCTGTATTGGCCAATTTGAATATGGAAATCATATGTTTTCTTATGCTAAGAATGACATTATCAAGAGAAATGGTCAAGATTTATCTTGAAATTCAATGCTGTTTGTGATAGTCTATCCACATTCAAGGAAATCCAGTCAACACAAATTTAAGCAAATTTATTCAAATTTAAGTACCAATCACTAAAGCTGGTGATATAGCAATTGAAGAATTCTATCAATGTCTTCAGTCTTGAATTGAACATACAATCAAATTGTTGGTGATTGGAATAAACTAATTGGAGACAAAGAGGAAGGAACTGTAATTGGAAAATAAAGTCTTAGTGACAGAAAAGAAGCTGGAGATTACAGGGTAGAATTTTGCAAGTCCAACAACTTATTTATAGCAAATGTCCTTTTTCAACAAGAAAAATGGCAACTATACATGGCAGCTATGAACTGTTCCACCTGGAGTACACAGAAATCAAATTGACATTAGCAGAGATGTTGGAGAAACTCAATATTAACAGCTAAAATGGCCAAGTTGCTGCAGTGGAACAGACCATCAATTGTTCACATATATGCTCAGGGTAAGTTGAAAACACTAAAACAAGTCCATAAAAACCAAAATACCATGAGTATAGCTCACCTGAATTTTAAGAACATCTCAAAACAGATTTGCTGTATGGAACAATAATGACATAAGAGCTAATGAGTTATGAGATGACATTCGGAACCTCATACACGAAGAAGGCAATAGGTCATTAAAAAGATAGGAAAGCAAGATTGAAGTAGATGTCAGGATAGACTGAAACTTCCACTTATTCTTAAAGGAGCTAAGGCAAATTAAAAAAAATGAAGACAGAGCTGAACAGAAATTTCAAATGGCAGATAAAGCAGACAAAGCAAAATATTATCATGAAATATGTAAATTCCCAGAGTTAGAAAACTACAAAGAAAAAAACATGCTCAGCACCTCTTAAACTGAAGAAGTCTCAAGAAAAGATTCAAGTGTTGAGTTGCAATATTTCATGAACAAAGTATTGAATTATGCATGAAGCATCAAAAGCCTGTGGAAAGAATATACAGAATCAGTGTATTAAAAAACTATTTCACATCCAACCATTTCAAGAAGTGTCTTAGGATCAACTACCAGTGGTTCTGAAGGAAGAAACCCAGCTGCATTGAGTACATTCATCAAAGAACAAAGCTCCAGGAATCAATGGAAAACCAATTGAAATGTTTCAGCAAACTGATGAAGCCCTGAAGCACTTATTTGCCTATGCCATGACATTGGGAGGACAACTACCACTTCCCAAGAAAGATGACTCAAATTCTAGGGAAAAGCTAGCATTGGCCAGGTTAATTTGCATGGGATCATAAAAGTAAAATGTTGCTAACGATCCCTCAACAAAGGTTGCAGAACCAGAAAACATTGCATGATTTGAAATCAGGAATGGTAGGTCTCAAGGTTGTGCTACTCTCACCGTATGTGTCCAAACTCGATGCTGAGTAATTCACCAGAGAATACGTATAGGTGAAGAACACCATATTAGGTTAGGTGGAAGGGTTATTGACAGCCTACATGATGCAGGTGGCATAGCATTTTTCTTAAAATGAAGAGGACTGAAACAAGGATTACAGCCTGCAATGTGGATCATAGCTGAATATAAAGAAAATAAAAGTCAGATGTGTGCACCCTCTCCCTCCTCCACCACTGCTGTCTCCTTCTTCTGCTGCTCTTGGTGCCACTCTGGTTCTGTTGCTCTTGCACCTGGAACCTCTGTGGCGAAGCACCAGCTGTGAAGACTCCAGAGCTCTCCATGGCCTATGAGAACCCCAAGGAAGGAGTCAAGACTGGGAACAATGATCACGAAAGTTTGAAGTTACCAAGGCAGGATGGTTCTGTGGTGCAGTTTAAGACTTAAGTGGCAAACACCACTTGTGAATGACAGGGTCTGTCAATAATCCAGAACAGATTCCCATTTCTGGAAAAGCCAATCAATGGAACAGATCCACCTGTATAGGTGAAAATGGGGCATGAAGACACAAAAGATGTGTTCCAGCAGCAGACAGAAAGTGTCTAAAAGGGAGCCTGCTCCTTTCCTCCAGATTTCAGTTGCTACTCACCAATCAGAAAACTAAAATTTGGTTCCACCACATCCTGACTACTACAATATAGTGTTCACTCTTGCTTCATCTCCTCTCCCCAATTCCTTTATTGGACATCAAGCAATGAGGTGCATGTGTGCAAGCATTGCAGTATGCCACCACCACCCTTTGTATGGAACTAGATGGCCAACAGCATGTTGTGATTGACATCAAGCGGACATGGAATCCGGAAAATACCGGCTCTGTGCCAACACTCCCTTCTCCATTAGTGGTCTGCTCATTCCATTCTTCTTTTTATATGCCAGGAAGCTGTTCTTTTCCTCTCATAGTTTACCAACAACAACAAAAGCAGACATTAAAAAATCCTTGTATACATTGCTCAATTAGAGGATTTTCATGCATCTCATTTATTGTTGTATAATGAACAGCAATTTTATAACTTTTTGTACCTAGCTATTACATGGAGTGCAATCTGTATTTAACTAGGCATCAATTACTCTCAGAAATGAAGCCTAGGTTATTTTTCCATCAAGCCATGGATATTGTTGCTTAAATTAAATTCTTTTTGAAATTTGAAGAAAAATTTTAAAAGTCCCAAATCCTCACAACTGGACCAACAAGTAGCATTATGGTAAATTGAGAACATTTAAGAACAACATCTAAGTTGTCCATTATTTCATCTTGCTCAGATCAACAATTAATGTTCTTGGAAATAGTCAAACAATCAAAAGATACATTGCATTAGTTGAACCTGTGGCACCAAGGCATAAGACCTGTTTAAAGTATTGTAAAGCAAGGATGTTATTTAAGCATCAACATGCCTCTGGCTTAAACCATGATATTGTTAATTTTCTCATATGCATGTGAAAATTGAACAATTAATATAGACTAAAAAAGGAATCAATGCATTTGAACTACAGTTTTAGAGAAGAATATTGAAAGTACCATGGACTGCCAAACAAATAAACAGATCAGGCTGGGAAGCAGTACAGCCAGAATGCTCCTTAGGCACAAGGATGGTGAGACTTAGTCTCACTTACTTCTCGGGAGAGACTAGTCCCTGGAAAAGAACATAAGATGGAGACCTGGATGGACATAGTGGCTGCAAAAAATGGGTTCAAACATAAGAGCAATGTGCAGATGAAAATGAACCAGTCAGTATTTCATGCTGTTGTACAGAAGGGTCACTATCAGAGTGAACTGCACAGCACCTAACAGAACAACAACAACATAGTATTTAAGGATAAAGGTTTATATTAACAACAACGGCAACAATTTTTAAGGATATGGGTTTATGCAATCAACAATGGATACAAAGATATGCATATCTTGGAGTATATGAGCAGCCACAAGCTAAAGCTTTGTCCTAAAAGAGCATGTGGTATCTCTCATAGTCACTGATAAGAAATCTTTGAGTTTAGGATCTAGGATCTTTTTAACCTGACCTTGTGCCCATAATAGTTTACATCATGCCCTTTGAGTCTAGTCATTATGGTCCTTCTTTCTCTGAGCAGCCTTCAATTATCTAGCTGGAAATAGTCTCACAGCTCCAAAAAAACCCCAAACTAACTTCTGATCAGCTCTGGGTATTGAGAACAAAAATTAGAATGGGGGCTATTAACCAGTTGCATCAAGTAGATTCTGAGGAGAGGTGATGGAGCAGAATGGGGTGCCATCGGCTTTTCGTGGCTGTGAGTTCAGAATTAGCATGCCAGTTTTCTCTTGCAAAGCACGGTCAGGGGGATTCATGCCTCCAACCTTGCAGTCAGCTGCCACCAAGCAGATTATCCAGAGCAAAGCAAGGCAGTTTCAATATGGTAGAATTGAACTGGGACACTATAGCAATTGGGGTTTCATTATTCATTTTATAATGAATGCAAATCTTTCAGGGGAGGATTCCTTGCTTACTGTGGTAAGTAAGCCACGCTTGCATGTAAACATGAATGTAGAGTCTGTAGTATCTGTACAACCAGGACTTTTAGAAAGCTCATTTCCCAGAATTCTAACTTTGACCAGGTTCTGATTCTGAGGTAAGGAGATAATTCGACTATTTCGTGAGAAATACAGCTCTGTACACATTCAGAAAAGCCTTTGTGTTCTTTGCTCCCATTAAGGACACTCCAAAACAGACAAAAAACTCAGGGCAACACCTCTAGTCATGAACGAATCATTACTTTGCACCTCAGTCTGTTCCTGCAGGCTCCAGGCAAATTTCCATGAGAATTTTAAATGTTTTGATTGCTCAATATCCACTGACAAAATATAATGGGCCTGTGAGCAGTCATCTCAGGACTGCTCCCCCTCCCAAGTGTGAATTTTCAAAATCTGTTTCTTTGCCAGCAGCTGCAATCTTCTGATCTCCAAAGTTACATTTGCTTAGAGCTCAGTCTTTGTTTGGATCAATTAAAATGCCCAAGGCAGAATGCATGTCTCTTCTTTTCATCTACTCTTTCCCTCAGAGGTGGCTGCAAGGTTTTAAGAGAAACTAACAGATATTAAAAAAAAAAAAAAAAAAAAAAAAACCTTCCCTTAGGGATTAAAAGCGGAACTATGTTGATCTAGAAATTCAACTTTCCCCTTGTTCTTGAATTCATGAATTAAAAATGTCATGGGATCTTCTTTTTGTGGAGGAAAATGGTTTCTTGTATCTCGTGTTAGTTGCTGGTGAACCCACTGCTGTCAAATTGATTTGAACTCATAGTGGTCCTCTAAGACACACTAGACCTGCTCCGGAGGTTTTCTGAGACAAGTCACTCCTCTGGAATGGCTGGTGGGTTACACCTGCCAAGTTCTCAGAGAACTGCCCAATGTTTCACCCACTGAGTCAACAGTACTGCTTTTTAGTTGCTAATAGAAACACATTGGTCCATAGAAAGCATAAATACGTGTTTTAGAACAAAGAATGTGTATTACGACATGGAAGTTCCAAAGTTTTCTTGCTTCCGGGAACATATGGCTTTTCCATTTTTATCAAAATTAGGGGAAGCTTTGAAAATATGGGGCCACTGGAAATCACAACTGACTCAATAGCAGCAATATTGGTTTGGTTAATAGGGCACAGTGTACCATGAAGTTGTAGGAAGGACTGACCTAAATTCAGGATGGGGAAAAAATTGGAAGTCTAAAATTAAGAAGTCTAAATTAACATTGTAGCTCTCCAAAAAGTCTTATAAACAAAAATAAGATTATGTAAACACAATACCCCTGAGAGAGGGAGACTGACTTGAACAAAATATCAGTTTAGTTATCAAACTATATTATAAATTTTTTTAAATTCTCTAATATTTAAAAAAAATCTTAAGATTTTCACTCTTCCATATAACATTCTTGTTTTCTTCACTTCAAGTTTCTGAAATTCTTGTTTCTTATTGAGCATATAGTTGAATTTATGAACAGTCAAATTTAACTTGCAATGTTTTTATATTATTAAATTATAATAATAATTTAAGTGTATTAACAACATTAACAATAAAGCATATTAAATAATATTAATAATCACCAATATTTCATATCTAGATAAGATATCCACTAACCTGTGCTTTTTAAAATATTTTCATATACTCCTATGGACAATAAAAAAAACAGACTTCCTTTTTATCTTATAGATGATGAAAAGGAAGGATGAAGACTAACTAAGCATAGATTACTTTCCAGGTCTCAAAGGTGTGAACTCAGTATCCTTTCCAATACATTAAATTTCTTTCTTTAAAAAAAGTTTTGTGAAATTAAACTGCCAAGAAAATGATCCCTACAGAAAGCCATGGCACTATTAATAGATTAGTGTTGATGCTCAGGATAATTTTTCCAGGAATAAATCATGAATGTAGTTGTGAGTGATTTTCCACCATTACATTTGAATCCTAAGTGAATGGAATTTATGTTTCATGCCAACTGAAAGCACAACATCATTAATCTTCATATTTGTACTAAAAGGCAACCAGAGATGCAAATCCTCACTAATTGATGGGTCATTTTAAAAAGGGGCAAACATAATTTTGTTGAAGTTGTAATGAGTAAACACACTTTTGGTTGTGGGTTGGTTTAATAAGTCAGTATTTTGTTTTGGCCTTAGTCTGTGCTTGTATCAGTATTAGGTTCAGACCAAGGCTTTGTTCCAAAATCAGGTAACTTACAATAGCTTATCATAATTTCATCTTACTTCATTCCCCATATTCAAAGATAACCAAATGCCTATGGCAATTCTTCCACTACCTGTATATTCAAAACCATGTTGACAGCAAGCCAGGTCTCATTGTCTGAAAATCCTTGGGAATCTGCCAGGCGGTTTTCCTGGCTATTAAATGTCTTTATTTAAAATTTTGATTCATAGCCACTCTACTTAGGAAGGGTTTAAATTCTGATTGACAGATGATGTAAAAAGATAATTTTAGAGATGGTAAAACATAATTTTTCTACATGTTTTGGAGAAAGACACTGGGATAGTCACCTAATCTAGTGTCAATTTGAGGATTAAGAGTAGAGGGGTGGAGTCTAGCTGTCAATTTGGAGATAGCCAATGAGACCTCTGTGTGTGCATGGTCTTCTCTTGAGAATTCTGGGAAATCCAGTATTCCTTCTTGAAGGTAGAAGACACTATCACTTAGTTCACTCCCATGGAGACTCTTTATTGACAAGGCTTATACCCTGGGAGACATGGTAGCTGACTAGACACATGGACCCACCCTGATACAGTCCTGGGTGCTGGAGAAGTGAAGCAGAGACCCTGCCAGTGCTGAGGAGCTTACAATACTACTGGATCCCAGGAATTCCCACCCACTGGTCTGTGGTCTTCAACATTCGGCATCATTGCATGTGATAGGTTACTGTCAGACTTATGAGCTAATATCAGATTTATGGACATGATCTGAACTGGGCTGGGAGTTTTTCTCAATGTTCAATTGCTCTTGTATATAGGCCTCTCCCTTTTATACATATAAGTGTCTCCATGAATTTGTTTCTCTAGCCTACCCAGACTAACACAAAGACCTACCTGTGGAAAGGATTTGAAATGAAATGAGTTCATGGTTCTGAGACCGGAAAGACTTTCGAAACCTGAAGGTACTCCCATGAAAACGAAAAAAGGGGCATCATGGTCATATGAGTTATTTCTCATTTTCTGAAATTTTAACTAAGTTTGGGGTTTGGGGATGTTATATATGTGTATGTGTATATATATTAATATTACCAATTTTTAGACATTTTAAGCTTTGCTCATTTTTCTATTCACATGGCACAGAATAACTGTAATATTTCTTTAGAAATTTTAGAAATTTTGAACTTTTCATTGGGTCACCCTTTGTCTTTTATTTTCTAATTTTGCACTCTCAGCTTACTTGATGCTTGTCCAAACCTAACCCATCTAGTTGCAGTCAAATTGATCCACATGCATGACAACCCTTTGTGTGGCCAAGTTGTGCTATATTCCATTGGGTTTTCAAGGATTGCCATACTTTTCTTTAGAGGTACCTCTCGGTCAACAAGAAACCCTAATCATTGGGTTAGTAGTTGAGCACATTAACCATTGTTTGTCTCCTGGCTCTTGCCCATTGATCCTAAATTTTATAATTTTCCATCACTGTCAACATTTAATAAAAATAAAAACAGAATTTAGCCTCTTAAATATAAAGCTTACTTTATTAAGCATGTATTAATTAATCATTCTAAAACTATTTTCTTAATCCATAATATGATAAAGTAAATGGACTTGAGAAAAATGTTAAAGATTAAACATACAAAAGACAACTGTCTAGAATTCACATTGCTGAATAGTAAGCACCAGATATATAGCATATTCTCCAAAGCTCTTGGGGAGATAGCTTCTTTACTGCCATTGAGTTCATTCTGACTTATAGAGACCCTATCAGACAGTGCAGAACTGCTCCTGTGGGTTTCTATGACTGTAACTGGGAGTTGGAAATCTCATCATTCTCAAGCAGAGTGACTGGTGGATTAGAACTGTTGACTTTGAGGTTACCAGCCCAGGGCACAACCCACTATGCCACCAGGAATTCTCTTGAGGAAGTGAATGAGTAAAGAAGCTGAACCTTACAAGCTATTTCTCTTTTTTAAAAGGAAAGGAAAGAAGAAAACCAACTTTGGCCCTTTGCCAAAATTCATGTACTCCCCAAGAAAAAGATTTTCTCCCCGCTGGGCTCATTTCACAAGTGCTGCATGTCCTTTCAATATCCACGGAGTGGCTAGTTAACAGGGACTGGTTCTGTTTCTGATTTCATCCATTCGACTCAACCTAAGTAGGCTATTTCTTTGCAAGCCCATCCCGATTGCTTCATGCCCATGTGTTCTGCCTGCTGTTCTCATTTCCTCAACTCCTGAGTTGATGTTACTATTCTTCAAATTGAGGGCACCCTGAGGATGGAAACCTGCAGGTGCAGGGCAACAGAATGAATTGAATCCCTTTGTTAGTTTCTATTCTAAACTGCTCAGCAAGCAAAGAGCAACTCTTTAAAGAAAGGGTTGCTCCTGAGTGTAAAAGGGTAATGAACTGTAAAGCCAGATGGCTCAATCCCCTAAAGCTATTACAAGGTTAACTTCCCACATGCCTGGGAGCAGCAAGGGTGCCATCTCCTGCTGATTAGCTCCCTAAACTCCCAGTAAAACTAACTGTGTTTTAGAAGCCTCCTTTTAAGGAGGGGAATATTAAAAGGTATTAAGCAGAAGAACAACAACATAAGGAAAGCAAAATTTCAGTTCCTTGTTGTAGAAAAATAGATAGGTGTTACTGTTAGCTGGGCTGCCTTGGACTCCTGGGGACCTCTTGCACAAAGGAAGAAAATTGATAGCTATGTGTGGAAGTCACCTAATCTGGTGTCAATTTGATGATTAAGAGTGTAGGTGTGTCAGTCCGGATAGACTAGAGGAACAAATTTCATGGAGGACACGCATATACGTATAAAGAAAAGGTTTATATACAAGAGGAACAGAACACTGAGTCCAGTCCAGATCAAAGTCATAAGTCCGATATTAACCCATATGCCAGAAATCATTCTCCTTCTGACTCACGAAGTCACAGGTCAGTGGGTGCAGAATCCCAGCGCTGGCAGGGGTCTCCACATGGCTCCTTGCTTCCAGGGCTCAGGGTCCATCAATAGCAGAAGCAACTCATCACTGGCAGGGGTCTCCATGTGGCCATCCCAGCTTCCGAGGTCTGGCTCCATCAGGGCAAAGCCGTGTGGTCTCTCTGCTGGCTCCTCCAGCTTTTCGGATGCTACCATCTTGTCTGTGATTCATCGTCTCTGAGACTAACTCCCAACCACTGGGGAAGACAGCTTCTCATCTTCACAAGGGAAATATCGTGAGATTTCCCACAAGTCTCAGGAGAAAGCCATGCCCACATAGAGGCCTCATTGGCTACTCAATGGCTTTCTCCAGATTAACAGGCTAGACCCCCCCCCTATATTTCAATCATAAAATTAGCATAAGCCTATGACTGCCACAGTAGGGATGGAGCCTGGTCTGTCAATCTGGAGATAGGCAATGAGACCTGTGTGGGTATGGCCTTTTCCTTTGAGAATTCTGGGAGATTTGGTAATTTCTGCTTGAAGGCAGAAGACACTATCTTTCTCAGTTCACGTCCTTGGAGACATTAGACTGACAAGGCTGGCTCCCTGTGAGACATCCCTGAGGAGAAGACACGTGAACCTACCCTGAAGCGGCCAAAAATCTGGACCTAGAGAAGCCACTTAGAGACTCCTGCAAGTGCTGAGATGCTTACAACACCATTGGATCCAAAGACAAAAACCCACTGGCTTGTGGCCATTCTGCATTTGACATCATTGTATGTGCTTTGTGAGTCTGAAGAGGACTTCTAGATTGGTATCAGACATATGGCCAATATCAGACTTATGATCTTGGACTGGGCTGGGTTGGAATGTTTTTCTCAATGTTCAATTACTCTTGTTTATAAATGCCTGATATATATATATATACATATATACATACATATATATATGAATTTTGTTTCCCTAGGCTTCCCATACTAGTACACTGTGTGTCCTCAGTAATTACAAGGAGTAGATTACATTTTGGAAAGGGAGATACAAGTTTTTTGCACTGTACTTTGAAAAGCATACAAATACAGGTTGTACTTTCAATGATGTGCTCTGCAAGAAGTGTCATGTAAATAGTCTTATCTTTCTCATGACCTATTTGTATATAATTTGATTTAAATAATTCACCTTTCATGCAGACACATGCTCTCTATAAAGGTAATGGGAAATGCATATCCACATGCAGGGAAAACATGAGGAAGAAGAAAAAGACGGAGAATAGGAGGGAAGGAAGGAAAAGAAAACTTTCATGGCTAATATAAGAAAATTTAATGTAAGTCTTGTCTTTATTGCTTTTCTATGCGTCTACATTTTAAATAATAAGAACATTTTCAGCTTAATTACTATTGGTCAATGTGATGCTAAAGTCATTTCAGTATGTGTGACAGAAAATTATCAAAGGCAAGAGATGAAGGAGAGCTGTCTTTGTTCCATCGGCTCTTTCTTTGCTTTGTTTTATTTTCTGATGCTGCAATGAATCAAACACAACTATAAGACTTGCATTGCTATTTCTATTATAGACAATTCTCAAAGACTGTTTTGTTTATGGTAGACCTTTTCAAATACTTCAGAAGCATATTTGGGGGACCAAGTGCCATCACTTTGAAAATGTGTCATCCATTACTGTCTGTAAATCTTGGCTTTCAGCTCTGATGTTTATCTCTTGTTTCTACAAGTCTCAGAAATCTATTAGTGGGAATTCCCAAATAAATCACAGCTACCCATTGGAGGAGCTAACCTGCAGTTTCATTTTCCTAAGTAGAATATTTCATAATAGTTATTAGTCTTTGAAGAGAGGACTTGTTGCTAATACTAATTTGGCTTTTAATCTGCTGTTTAAAGCAGATTTATAAATAACTACAAAACATTTCTTGTTTAGCTCTATTTTGCCTTCATTACCAACATGACATTTTTCGGGTATAAAATGCCATGCATCTATTAGTTCCTAAATCACAACATTGAGCTAAGTACACTAAAGTTTATCCTGAGTAGCCTGGGGAAAGAAGAAGAAGAAGAAGAAGAAGAAGTTGTCTACCTGCAAAAAGTTCATTTAGCTGTTTTGGTGGAATTACATGTTTCAAAGAATCCATAAAACAGTAATTAGTCAGCATTTATGAAATAATATGTTGTTCATTTGAGTTGTTGAATCAGTTTGAAAATGGAAACATTGGTTATACTTGTGCCAGGGGAAGAAAAAAAATCCAAACCCACAAAATATACCAGAACAACAATAAGAAATGAATATTTGACTGTGTTAGTCTGAGTTGAACAAAGAAACAAATTCATGGATATTCATACATGTATGAGAAAGAGCTTTATATAAAAGAAAAATTGTATATTGAGAAAACATTCCAGTCCAGTCCAAAACAACTCCCTATGTCTGATATTAGTCCATATGCCTGATACTAGTTTATAAATTCCTCTTCAGACTAATGCAGCACATGTTATGATCCCAAAAACAAAAGGGGTGACAATTCTTGTGGAGCAAGTGGCTCCTCATGGCTCCTCAGCTCTTGGAGTGCCTCAACAGCAAGAACAGTGAAGCAGAGAAAAAAAGAGAGTCAGTTCCCAGAATCTTCATGAGAAAATCAAGCTCACAAGGAAGCTGTGACCTGATTGACAGAATAGACTCCACCCCTATAATCATTTATCAAGTTGACTTGAAATTATGCAATTACCACTATGACTTAAAAGTGAAATCAAAATAATCCACATTTACTCAAATAATCAATTACTACAAATATTATGCATGACATTAGTAAGACCCTCTTACTTGTTGCAAGCCAAATTATTTATACTATTGTTAGTTGAATTTAACAAAAAGTATGGGGGGTGGTGATAGCAAAAATGGAAAAGATAATGAACATTTCTACAATGTCTCAATGGGTATTTTACATATGTGAACGCCTTTAATTTCCACAACCTTACAGTGTAGTTATTAGAATCTTCATTTTTGCAAATAGGAAACTGAAACTAAGACAAGTTAAGTAACTAAAGTCATAGTGCTACAAAAGGATAGATGCTGGATTTGAAATTGTCCGAGTCTAAAAGAGTCTGACACTTTCCACATCATAGCATGCCACCATGCCACCCAAAGAGCATACAGTTTCAGATCCTTAGGTAATGCTTTGCACTGCAACCATGTTATGGAAAAAAATGCTGTCATGAGTTATAGTGGCATGAGTCCAACTGATATACAAATTGGCTGATGGGCCTTACCTTCATGTAACACAAAGATTAAATGGGTCTCTAATCAATAAATCATAGTCTAAAATAAGTTGGAGACTGTGAGCTGCAAAGACAAATTCAAAAATTCAGTTGGAACATGGAATATATGTAATTTGAGTCTAAGAAAAGAAGACTTCAAAAATGAAATGAAATTCATAATGATTGATATCCTAGGCAATAGTAAGCTGAAATGACTAGTATTGGTCATTTTGGATCAAATCATTATATGGTTTGCATGTTTCAGAGTCTCCTCTAAAATTCTTTTGCATTTTTTTTCTTCCTGATCAATTATACTTTGATTTCTTCATGTATGTGGTACTTTTTTGTTTTGTTTCATTTTGTTTTGGGGGCCATCATTGCCCCCTGTTGGGAGTGGGAGGCCCAGCCTTGCTCCTGGAGAGCTGCTACTGGATTCCAACCACCAGCCCTGTGGACCACAGTCACGCACACAACCACTACACCACCGGGGCTCAGCTCCATGTATAGGATTCTTAATGTCATCTCATCTTTCTTTTAATTTTCTTGCTTCAACTTGAACTTAAACAATCAATGATTTGTTCCAGTCAGCCCTTGCATTATGTGACAGTTAGGCTTATAGTGCCAACCTGGCCAATAAGAACATGTGCATTTAATATGGTTGCAGTTTGATTGGAGGACAAATAGATAAATGAATTGACATCCCTTCTCTCTCTCCTCTCTCTCTCTCTCTCTCTCTCCTCTCTCTCTCTCTCTCTCTCTCTCTCCCTCACACGCGCACGCTCTCTCGTGAACATACCTGTGTGCAACACCTTTAGCTAGTTCTTTGCCTAAACTTGTGAGCTATACTATCTGTGGACACCCAGTGTATGAACCATGTTGCTAGAGCTGGAGGTTCCTTCACCAATCTGCTTCACCACACTGTTAGTGTATGTAACACTTGAGCTGGGAATTGGTAGATCCTGTCATCTGACTCACTGTTGGTGACCCACCCTGCTGTTTGCTGCCTGTGGCCAGATTGCCTGCATTGCTCTACAGAAGACTCAGCTGTCTGCTTCCTTGATCTGGGACCCAGCAGCTCTCATGAGTTGAAGGAATTCCAGTATTTTAAGGATTCCCGTTTCAGGGAAGTTGAACTGAGCCCTCTGTACTGTTGTGTGGACTATTTAACTTATATTCCTTCGTGCTACATCTATTTATCTATCATCTATCTGTCACCTATCTATGTAATCATAAGCTGTTCTTTTTTTTTTTTTTTTGTCTAGAGAACCATGTCTAACACATTAGCTAAATTTGCATAGACACATGCATCGGCCAGGGCACTTTCAGGGATACTGTCATTTTTTTGATTCCTTGGGCTATGAAACTCCTTGGCATGCTTTTCCCTGTGTGCATTGTACTCCAAAATTGGAGGAGAATGAATAAAGGCAGAAAAGAATGAACAAAGTAAAGGAATAAAGAAAAAAGAAAGAGATAGAAGAATTTTATTTATTAATTGCAAATAAGAATCACATCAGTTCCATAATAAATGTTATAGGAATCTTTTTTTCATATTAATTGTATACCTAAAATTGGGGGGATAAAGGCAAGATGTGGGCAACTTAGGAACTTTCACAGGGAATATATTCATAGAATTATAGGATTAAAGTATACATGCTACTGTTAGACATGGGATATTTTTGTTTTGTCACTTGTAAAATATTATTTTTAAGTTAGAGTGGTACATATTGATTTGCATGAATTTTAATTTTTTCCTGCTGGGTACAGGTAAGATTTCATTATTGTTTAAAATTATATATGGCTAAAGAGATTGGAAAAGTGAAAGTGTCAAATTGTCAAGTGGTCATCTGTGGTAGTTACATATTCTAGTGTCAATTTGGGATTTGAGAGGATTAAGATTGAAGGGGTTGAGTCTAGGTTGTCTATCAGATCATAGCCAATGAGACCACTGCATGAGCTTGGACTTCTCTATCTAATTTTGGGAATTACTGTATTTCCTGCTTAGAGGCAGGAGACACCTCTTTCTACTCACTCTCTGGAAGACATTGCAGCTGACAAGACACATAGAACTATACTAGTGCCTTGTGCTGAAGAAGCCACATGCTGCCCAGGGAGCTGGAAAGCCATATGGAGATCCCTGCCAGTGCTGAGATGCTTACAATACCGTGGATCCATAAGACTTCCTATCCACTATCCTGTGATCTTCATGCACTCAGTGTCATTGCATGTGTTTTGTCAGTCTGAAGAGGACTTAATAGATTAGTATTGGACATATGAGCTAATATTAGACTAATGGGCTTAGGCTGGACTGGGTTGGAATGCTTTCTTAATGTACAATTGTCCTTTATATAAAACTCTCTTGTATACAAAAAAGAGTTTCTATGAATTTGTGTCTCTTATCTACCCAGAGCAACACACCTTACGTTAGCTGCTGAAATTGAGCTACTCCATTTTCTTTTCCTACATATGTAGTCAATATGATTGCTGTGTATTCTACCTAGAAAAGTCTGCATACATTGTCACTCTATGTATTACTGAAAAACAGTATTTGCCATCGAGAAATCATTCATTCTGCAAAATTCTATTATGCAATCTCCAACTTCATTTATATCACCATGGTCATATTTTCTTACTCTTCTTTCTTGTTTTAGCATTCTTTTTGGTAAAAATTATTATAGCATGTGGATTGTATGTTTGATTAATACTAAATTGAAGATAGTAGAATTCCTCAATTTCTTCATCATTAGCTTTAGTAGTTGATTTATAAATTTGAATGATGATTTTATTGCCTGAGAGTGTCCTAGTGATGTGGTTACTATACATTGGTCTGCTAACCACTAGATTTACAGTTCAGAGCCACCAAATTCTCTGCTAGAGGATGACAGGGATTTCTACTCCTGCAAACAATTACTGTCTCAATAACTCGTGTAGGCAGTTCTACCATACCTTATAAGGTTACTGTGAGTCAGTACTGACTTGATTGCACTGAATTTGGTTTTGGCTTTGTTTGATTGAAATGCCTTATTTGTGCATAGATATTATCCAATCACAGACAGCAATGTCGTTCAAGATAAATATTGAAATGTACACTTGGAATATATATGTGACACTATTCCTCTTGGATCTGTCATTCATGGCCAAGCAAAAACCATATGACAATTTTGATTCAAAATGGCCAACACCAGTCATTTCAGCTCACTTTTGCCTATGATATCTGTCTTCATGTCTTTAATTTCATTTTTGAAGTCTTTCTCTTTTCTTAGACTCAAATTATAGGCATCTTAAGTTCCAATTATCAACAGATGATTGCAGCTGTTTCTACTTATTTTAAGTCATCATCCATCAGCAAAGGAAGGTCCTTGGAGCATTTCATGATCCACATCAATATGGCTTACTCTATGTTGAGATGGCAACTCTTTGTAAGCCACATTTCAAATGCCTTCTGACATCATGGACTTCTGGTATTATATTTGACAATCTTCTGCTGCCAATCATAAGGATTTCAGTGGCTGAATCCTTCCAAGTTGCCAGCCTATTCCTTCTATGTAATTTCTTCTTAATCCAGAAGCTCCACAGAAACCTGTTCACTTTGGGTGACTGTGCGGGTATTTGAAAGTACCAATGTGTTAGCCCAGGTAGACTAGAGAAACAAATTTATAAACATACATATGTATATAAGAGAGTCTTATAGAAAAAGTAATTGTACATTAAGAAAGCAGTCTGACCCAGTCCAGTCCAAGTCTGATATTAGCGCACATGTCCAATGCCAATTTATAAAGTCGTCTCCAGACTCACAGAACACATGCAATGCTGTTGAATACAAGATGATCACAAGCCAGACGAGTAGAATGCCTTTGGATTCTGGTGCATTGTAAACATCTCAGCATTGGCCGGGGTCTCCAAGTGGTTCCTTTGGCTTCACAGGTCTGGTTGCATCCATGCGGCTTGTCTGGCTCAGGGCACTAGGGCACTAGGATAGCTCCATGTGGCTTCTCCTCAGGTAGGTACAGAGCCTTGGAGAGTCTCCAATCAAGTGTTGTCGGTAGAAGTCTCTAAGGAAGTGGACCAAGAGAAACAGTGTCTCCACCTCCAAGAAGGAATTATTTCATTTCCCAGAATTCTCAGGAAAAAGCCATGCCTACGCAGAGGTCTTATTGGCTATCTCCAGATTGACAAGCTAAACTCCACCCCTATACTCTTATTCCCCAAATTGACACCAGATAAAGTGACTGCCACAACCAATGCATACCTTCCAGCATCACAGCAACACACCAGGCACCAGAGTATGATAAATTGACAGACAAGTAGTAGAAATTTATATTTACATATGTGTATGTATGTATATTTATACACACACACACACACACACACACACACATGAAAGCACCATTGATTCTTTTGAGAACCCAATGAGTTATCCCTTGAAGTAGTTGACCATTGACCAGTGACTGTGTATTTTTCCATCTTCTTTGAATGTTAATTTCAACATTTAATATTTTGCCTATAGGACCCTCCAATATTGCAACTAGAGGCATAAATTCTTTTCTTTAGCTCTTTATACTTGAGATATGATCAGCATGTTTTTCCATTTTGACTTTGTAACTCTAGGTCTTTGCAAATTTTTTGCATATTTTTATTATGACACTTTGCTTTGTTTTCTTAAGATATATTCTAAGGTGTTTTTTTATTCAGTGCTTTTATTTCATTATTTTTTTCATTGCTTTAGTTTTCCTGTGTTCAAGAACAGGTTAGAGAATTCCAACATTCACTTTATTCTTTTCTTTATTTCCTGTTTTTTTCATGACTTTTTGGTTTCTTCATCTTCGTGTTCTTGAAATCATCCCCACAGCTTGTCTGTTAGTTGAGATGGTTTCTAAATTCAGTTGGCATTTACTCAAAATCTTTATCTCTCATGGACTTTTGTTAGGTTTCATAAGCTTCAACCCGAATGTGTATATCAACAACTAATTGTCTGTACTATAGTAGAACCTAGCTTTTTTTGGCTGATGCTATCTAGCTGGGTAGATTTGAAGATGGAAGAATTCTTTATGTCACTGAGTTCATTGACTAATAGGTAAATCTGAATAATATTTGTATCAGTTATTTTTTTAATAAGATGGATATTATCTTATAAAAGACAATATTATACTTGGACAATATTGGTTTTTTGATAATGAATTTGACCATATTGTTTGGTAATTTGTCATTTCTGATTCAAAATTGTCAAAACCTGTATATTTCAGTTTGCTAATTCAAATGAAGGAAACTAATATTTATGCAATCTATTTATTATTGTGACTCCCAACTTTCCAATGTTTATAGTTTATACATTCTACCTTCTTTGTTATTCATGTTTGCATCGATAAGATATCAAAGTTTAGCTTCATCTCTATCATGAAGATCAGCTTTGTTTTGAGGAGGCAACTTTCCCTACTCCTGTATTCAGAGCCTGTCAACCTGAGAAACTTTTTCAATGACATAGGTGACAATTTTTCACTGACAGTCATAAATTGTCAGTGACTAACCCCTCATAAATAGATAATCTCTACCTTTTTCACTGTCTGTTCTTAGAAGCTCCAATTAGACCTATTCACCAGGAGTGACCCAGGTGGTATTTGAAATACAGGTTGCATAACTCGCAGCATCATAACAACACACAAGTCACCACAGTTGCACAAACTAACAGCTAAGTGATGGGAAAACCTTATGATCCTACTGCCACAGAGTGCCTTTTCTGGGGCTTTAAATATTTACAAGAACAGATAGTCTCATTTTTCTACTAAAGAGTGGCTGGTGGGTTTGAACTGCCACCCTTGAGTACCACCAGGAACCCTGGCTAACATCACAGAAAGAGCAAATCTAGACTGTAAATCTTTACAAAAGGAGCAGAATATCTCACTTTTCTTCAGAGGGAATGCTAATTGGTTTGAAATCCTGACAGTGGGGTTAACAGCCTAATGCTCACTTCACTACACCCCTAGGACACCTAGTCAGTCCTATGGAGTCACTATAATTCAGAATTGACTGGATGGTAATAGTTTTTTTAAATCACTTCTAACTTTCTGAATATTAGAACAGGCTCATTTTTGACATTGTAGTAAAATAAGTTTCAATTTGATATTGACTTCTAGTTGTTAATACTTATGCAAGGTTCTTTGCATCAAAAATCAGTCTATTAAAAAAATCAGTCTGTTGCTTTCTATTTTACATAAGTTACCCAAGTTTTGTTGTTGATGTTACATACACCTGTGTGGTGATACTGGAAAAAGAAATGACCAACAACTGAGACCCTAGAAAGGATCTTAATCATGATTGGCCTCTTTGTGTAAATTTCGGCTTCTTTACGCTATCAGCTTCACCATATAACAAGGTGTGGCAGTCACCTAATCTGGTGTCAATTTGGGGACTGAGAGTATAGGGCTGGAGTCTAGTTTGTCAATCTGGAGATAGCTAATGAGATCTCTGTGTGGGCATGGCCTTCTCCTGAGAATTCTAGGAAATCCAATACTTCTTTCTTAGAGGCAGGAGACACTATCAGTTCCCTCCCTTGGAGTCAATCAAATGACAAGACTGCAGGACATTGCAGCTGACAAGACACTAGAGCTTGGAGCTGCACAAGCCACATGGATGCAATCAGACCTCTAAAACAGGAAAAGCCACAGAGAGACCCCTGTCAGTGCTGAGATGCTTACCTCACCACTGGATCCAAAGACTTTCTACCCAATGGCTTGTGATCATTGCATTTGGCTTCATTGCATGTGTTTCGTGAGTCTGAAGAGGACTTCATAGATTGGTATCAGATACATGGGCTGATATCACACAGATTAGACTGGGTTAAGATGTTTTCTTAATGTACAATTACCCTTTATATGAAACTGTCTCTTATATACATATGTGTGCTTATGAATTTGTTTCTCTAGTTTACCCAGACTAACACACAAGGTTAATCAATTCAGGCCAACATCTTAAGCAATAAAACCTGTCTGTATAGAAAGAAAGTCTTAAATATGTATAACATATTTATATACATGATATATAGTCATGTATATATAGCTATCATCCTTGATTCCTTTCAATGTTATGACCTAAATAATGAGGATGTCTCTCAGGGAGAGAGAAAGTGTGTCTCACCTCCAAGGAGAAAAGACAAGAGTTCAAAGAATCCTCATAAGGCTATGCCCACACGGAGCCCTCATTGGTTACACAATGTTTGACAGGCTAAACTCCACTGCTGCACTCTTAATCCTCAAATTGACATGAGATTATGTAACTACCACAAGAACTAAATGCTGCAATTCAGTCATTGTAATATTTTGTTGATAGAGCAATTCAAACTTCAAGATATGAAATTGAATGTATGTCATTTTTTATAAAGTCAATGAATTTCCTCTCTTGGACTTTATGCGAGACTTGAGCTCATTCTAATATTGCTTTGCTGTCAGTATTTTCCAATCTAATGGCCTCTAATTTCCTTTCCAGTGTTATTGATTTCATCTCTGTGTTGCACTCTCATCTTTACTACCTAATTCCCTCTTCTGATTGTTCATCTGTTGTCCAATGCCACCTGGGCTTTGCGCCACAAGAGAAAAAGATAACAGGACTACGTGCTTTGTTGTCTGTGTGCAAATAACAGATGCTCAGTGATGAGTCACAACGATTGATCACTAATCATAATGTGCATCTGTTATTTATTTAGTGATTTGTGAACTAAAGAGCTAGCAGTGAAGTTTTTACTTTATGCAATTACTGAGAGTTAATAAATTACAGTGGCTGGAAGTTGAACTCTGTTGCTGGAAGGCTAGGGTCACTTAAGTAAATGGTGTTCACGAAATCATGCCTGTTTGACTTTGCAATCTAAAGACAGTAGAGAAGAAACTTCAAAATGTTTTGTTTACTGACTAATAGATGAAAACTTTTTTAAGACACTGGCAATCTCTGCTCTATGTTGTTAGATGCAGGAAGTCAGCTTCAACCCAAAGAAGCCTGAAAACAACAGAATGAAACACTGCATGGTCCTGCCCCATCCTCACAATTTTTGTATGCCTGAGCTCATTGATACATCCACTGTACATCCCTTCAAGTGTCATCGTCTTTTGCTCCACTCTTCCACTTTACCCAACAGGGTGTCCTTCTCTCAGGAATGATCTCTCCTGACAATGTGTCCAAAGTATATAAGACAAAATCTTGCCATCATTGCCTCTAAGGAGCACTCTGGCCTTACTTCTTTCAATACAGATCAGTTAATCCTTTTAGTTAATCCAATGTACTTTTAATATTCTTCACCAGCACCACCACAATTCAAATGCATCAATTCCTCTACAGTCTTCTTCAGTCAGTCTTCAACTTTCACACACATATGTTACACTGGAGTGTGCCATGGCTCAGGTCAGGCACATTTTAATCTTAAAAGTAATATCCTTCATCTTCAATATTTTAAGAGGTCTTGAGAAACAGGTGTACTATATGCAATGTGTCTTTTGATCTCTTAACTGTGGCTTCCATGAGCATTGATTGTGAATACAAGCAAGTTAAAATACTTGATCACTTAAATCTTTTCTCCATTTATCATAATGGCAACTATGGTATAGTTGATAGGATTTAGGTCTTACTTACATTGAGTTGTAATACAGATTGAAGACTGCAATCCTTGTTCTTCATCAGCACACGCTTCAATTCCTCCCAATTTCCAGCAAGTCAGTCACCTGCATACCACATATTGTTAATAAAACTTCCTCCAATCCTGCAGTTAATTATCTACTCTCAGATGATTTGCTCAGTATATAGATTGACTATGTATGGTGAGTGGATACAACTCATTCTTGATTTTAAACTGTATAATATTTCCTTGTTATGTTCCAACAATTGCCTCTTGATCCATTTACAAATTCTGCATGAGCACCAGGAAGTGCTCTGGAATTCTCGTTCTTCTTAAAGTTATCCATAGTACATTATGATCCACACAGGTGAATATATTTGCATAGTAAATGAAACACACCAAAATATCTTTTTGGTATTCTCAGCCTAGCATCAAGATCTATCTAACCTCAGCAATGGTATCTCTTGTTCTAAGTCCACTTCTCAATCTAGAGGGATCTTTTAGAAAATGTTGTTCCGTGAATTTAAGTAACATTCTACTTATGCGTAAAATCAATATCACTCTATAGATTGAGAATTCTGTTGGGTCACTTTTCTTTGGAATGTTCACAAATATGGATATTTTCCAGTCGGTGGCCAAGTCTGCCAAAATGCATTGCATAGGCAGGTGAACACCCTCAGAGCGTCTTCAGCTTTGTGAGACATTTTAATGGGTACTCTGTCAATTCCAGGAGCCTCGTTTTCAGCTGATGCATTCACTGCAGTTAGAACTTCTTTCAGCACCGTTGGTTCTTGCTCATCTGCTACCTCTTGAAATAGCAGACTGTAGTCTAGATATTTCTAATATAGCGGCTTTGTGTATTCTTTCCATCTTCTCCAGATGCTCCCTACACAATTCAATATTTTGTCTACAGAATCTTTCAAAATGTCCATTCCAGGCTTGGATTTTCTTGAGTTCTTTCTGTTTCAGTTATGCTGAGAGTGCTTTTCCCTTTTGGCTCTCTAATTCCAGGTTTTTGCATATTTCCTCATAGTTTGTGACATTGTCTTCTTCATTTCCCTTTGAAATTTTCTATTCAGTTCCTTGAATTCATAGTTTCTTCCATTTACTTTAGCTACTTTATGATGAAGAACAAGTTTCAGAGTCTCTCCTGCCAGCCCTTGTGATATTTTCTTTCTTTCCCGTCTTTTTGATGACTGTGTGCTTTCTTCATGAGTGATGATCTTGATGTCCTCCCACACCTAACTCATTTGGCCTTCTTGTATCAGTGTTAAATATGTCAAATTTGTGCTCGAGATGTTTTCAAAACTCAAGTGGAATAAACTCGACGTCATATTTTGGTTTTTGTGGACTTCTTTTAATATTCTTCAGCTTTATCTTGAACTTATATATGAATGATGGAGGTGTGTACCACAGTCTGACTCTCATCTGGATTTAGCTGCTGATATCGAACTTCTCTTCTGTGCATTCCCACAGATTTAATCAATTAGATTTCTCAATATTCCATCTGCTGACATTGATATCCATAATTATTGTTTTCTGTTGTTGAAAAGTAGATATTTGCTATGAACAAGTCATTGGTTTGAAAAATTCTATCACGTTTTCCCCAGTTTCATTTCCATATTTTTCCAACTGCTATTCCTTCCTCTATTTCCAATTTTTGCATTCCCATCATCAATAACTATCAATGTCTCATGTTTGCGTATTTTGTCAATTTCTGGCTGAAGTCTCAGTAGTGTTCTTACATTTCTTCATCACTCGTTTTGTGGTTGGTGCATAAAGTTTAGTAATATTTGTATTGCCTGGAGTTCCTTGAATGTGGATAGATCTAATCTGATCACAGATAGCATTGTATTTCATGACAGGTTTAGTAAGACCCTTTCTGACATTGAATGCCATACCATTCCTCTTGATTTTGTTATCCCTGGCATAATGAGTCATAGGATTTTCTTAATAGAAATGTTTCTCCTGAGATGTGTTTCTCTAGTCTACCTGAACTAACACAATATTGATCTCCATCTCATTTTTTGCAGCTTCCAATTTTCCTAAATTCATACTTCGCACTTTCCAAGTCCTGATCATTAGCAAATTTTTGCAGCTGTTTCTCCTTTTGGTGAGCACACCCCAGCAGGAAATGAAGACCCTAAAGGCTAAACGCTAACAGACTTTCCCAGACTCATGTCAACAAAGTTCATGAAATCATCTCCTCTTCAGTCACATTTCAAGGGCCCGCAGACTTGAGAGGCCTATTTACCAGCAACATCTCAGACAATGTTCTGTTTCCTGTTTTTAAGCATTCAGTATCTGAAAATGCTTTGAAGATCTCCATAAGGTTTAGTTGCTCCCTGTAGATCCTATCCTTTAACACGAGGCAGTGAATTAGATATGTCTTCTAATTTCAATGAAAATGAAATGAACTTTCTCATGCTCCTCTTGTCACTCTTGATTAAAATCCAGGGGAGAAAAGGAAAATTGCTATCCTGAACTTTCATGTTTGTGTCAGAAATACTCCAAGACTTTTCAAACCAATCTAGGAATTCTTTTATTTAGCACACACTTTTACTGCAGTGTTACATTTCATAAATTAAAAAAATCATCATTCTGACTTCCCGAGAAATGGTGTGTTGTAATTAAAATTACTTATAAAGAGATAACTCAAGGGAATTTCCTTCAGGGTAAAGGAACAATTCTCTGTCCTGATGGTGGTGGTCATGATATAGAAGTGTAGACATGTAATGAAGAAGTATAAACAAAATAAGGAGGCATTCATAAGCTGGTAGCATAAAAATAAATTCTATAACTCAGATAAAATAGTGTATCAGTATTGATCTCCAGGTTTTCATAAATGTACTAGGGTTATCATATAATATTCTATTATGGGGAAAGTGGGGAAATCTATGGAGATGCTGCAGTGTTTTGCATGTGATACTGAAGTTTGTTATGACTGGAGCAGATTCTGATTCTATTTCTTTTTTTTTCTTTTTTTTCTGATTCTGTTTCTTATATTAACTTCTCCATATAAACACTTAGACCTTTTAGATGTAAAGATAGGTTTATAGATATTAGGAAGCTCACTAATATTGTTTAACCTGTATATTTTCAAGGTTTATGATGTGTATTGTTAAACATGTTTAGGTTTCATTGTTGTATGTTTCATGCACAACAATTTTTTCTATAATTAAAAAATGGATAAAAATTATCCATAACTAACTTTTGTACATCTTATTGTCTCTGATGGAAAAACAGAATCATCTCTGTTCAGTAATGTGACTGGTGGAAGAAGAAATGAGATCCAGTCTTTGAAATAATGAGACCCCCTTATGGATTCCTTTGTGTGGAAGGAAGAATGTACACATAATCAACATGGAAAATAGAAACGTGAAATCTTAAGAGCTGAAGAGGATAGAAAATCACTCAACTAGGATTTAGGAGATTTGTCATAAGACTGAGTTTAAGTTTTCTGAGTCATTCTATTAATGAAGGAAGCTGAACCAAGTGGTCCAAAACAGTGCTTCACAATCAGGAATAAATTTCAGAAAAATGGAAAATTGCTGAAATGGATCTGATAGCCAGATGGGTTTGAAAACCAACTGATCAAAGATAAGATTTATGTCACAGATTGTTGTTCAAATCAAAACAATAACACTCATTTCAGAGATAAATGTTATTCTCTGCAGTTCAGTGATTCTGAATGTGAAGAAAAGAATTCTTAAATTTCAAGTATTTTCATACATGACAGAAATCTATTTTTTCCCATTTTATCCATTTCAGAACACCATCAAGGCCTCACTTGTAGGTGTATATGCTTAAATATTTCCCTTGATTGGAAGGCAGTGTGCAATCTGTGAGTATAATGAAGTATGATGATGTATAAGTAATTCTTTATTCAGAATTTGAAAAAGGACACAGCAAAAAGGAGAAGGCTCCTATGTGACTTTATACATGATAATGCAACTTTTCCTTAATGGAAGATTCATTTTATAACCCCATTATTTCTTTACTGCTTCAGTTTCAAATCTTACTGAAATTTGTTTGTTTGTTTCCCTTATGATATTTATTGAAAAAATATTTTGGTATAAAAGTCTACCTACGTGGGGCTAACTGTTTTAAATCTTGATTCTAACTTCAATCCGCATTACTGTATACTCCGGGTAAAACAAAAAAACAAGAACCCCCAAGAACCCCCTTTTTTATCTTTAGTAGTAATTGTTGCCCTTAGCCATTGATAAATTTTGAAAACAGAATCAAACTTTCCAAAGAGGCACATTCCATGTGAGAAAGAGACACACGAAACAGGTCGGGACCTTGCCCCCACTTGTTCACTTTCTCCCGTTAAGGTTCTAGGGTGTGACTCTTGGCTCAGGTTCCATGTTCTGCTCTCATCTTGCCCAGTGGGAAGGGCTGACAGCTACTGAGATGGTTTGGCTTCAGTTCTCACAAGAAGGATCTATGAGGCGATTGTGTTTGAAAGTTGCCCAGTCTGTTCCAATTCATAGGGACCCTATATACAACAGAAAGGTACACAGTGCAGTCCTGAACCATCTCCATAACTGTCCTTTAAGTTAGCCCCCATTGTTTCAATCACTGTCAATCCATTTTATAGAAGGGCCTTCCTCTCTTTTCACTGCCTTTCCACTCTGTTGAGCATGATGTCTTTCTCCAGGGACTGGTGTCTTCTGACAACATGTCCAAAGAAAATGAGACTTTGTCTCATCCTTCTTTCCAACGAACTTTCCGGCTGTGCTTCGTCCAAGGCAAACGTAATAGTGCTTTTGCTAGTCCGTGATACTTTTGATAGTCTTTGCCAGTATCATAATTCAAATAGAGTTATTCTTCTTTGGTCTTCATACAAATACACACACCCACATTTTGTATCATAAGGCTCAATGGGGCAGCCTTTCAGCACATCATGGCCATAGTCTTCTTTCTGCTCATAGATCTACATAATATTGAAGTTCCAGCTGGAACATTGAGAATTAATTGTGAAAGTCAATCCATTTACTGTCATTACAAGGCATAATCCCTCTCAAACAAATATTTTGAAAATTATATTTAAATTATACAAAGCAACCTGACAACCTTCAAAGTACTCTGCATCACATTACATTTGTCAAATCTGCAATTCCATTCTTGGAAACAGTTTTCAAACTTACCTGCTTGGATGACTGATAGCATCTCCCACGTTTTTTTCCCTACATTATCAAATCACTGTCCTTTCATGTCCTTCTGCATATGTGTGAAACAAAAAAATGAGTAAGGTGTATTAGACAAGAGAGACATGCTGGCTTTTTTGCCCTAAATTGGTACACTGAGATGGTCGCCTGAGAAGGTGCATTGCTGTAGTGTTAAAAACCAGTCAACCATCTGCCACAGTCGAGCCTTTTTTGTTGCACATTGTTACATTACATTATCCTTTCAGAACCCCTAAATAGAAATCCTGACTAACCGTCTGGCCTGGTAGCAAGAACACCAAAGGCACTATGAGATGACATTTTTGTCCACCTTGGAAGGTGATGGAAGGTTTGTCATCCATTGACATTTCACCTGTTTTGAAACAAAAACCACTCATACACTTGAGTTGTTCTGATAGCGTTTTCCTTGTAAGCTGTGTTCAACATTACAATAGTTTCTGCAGCATTTTTCCTGAGCAGGAAATGAAACTTCACAGCCACATAGTTTTCTTAAATCAACCATGTAAAAAAAAAAAAGAAGCAAGATTTGAGAGAAACCGCTTTTATAAAAAAGTTCACTGTCACAAGAGAGAACCTTCCCAAGTGATATCACTGAGTGCACTAACTCAGAGCGTATTGCTCAATGCTTGCCCAATGGGAAAAATGCATATGATGAAAACTCCATCCAGCGGTGCTTTTGGGGGGATGCCCCCTCGTACTTAAGTAAAACTCTATTTCACTAAGGTGACAGAGTGAAGCTGACCTCTTAGATGAACCCCAAACTGAGTCTTCCTTGCCTATTTCCCATATGTTCCTGCATATTTTTCATATATAATGTGATAGTTACATAATTGCATGTCAATTTGATAAATTGATGGAGGGATAAAGTCTTGCCTGTCAATCAGATGCCTCCTTGTGGGCATGATCTCCACATAAGGAGGGTCCTGGAAGCATCTCCTCTCTCTGTTTCACGTCCCTATTGAAGAGCCATAGTGAGAGCTGTATGAGCCCTTCAGATGATCCACACGACTTTACACACCACTCCTAGTATGTTAAGTGTTAGACATGGGTGACTAAAGAAACAAGTCCAAAGACACTCATACATCTGTAACAAAGAGCTTTAAATCAAGAATTAATTGTGCATTAAGCAAACATCCCAGTCCAGTCCAGATCAAGTCCACAAGTCCAAGGCTAGTCAATAAGTTCTTCCTCAGACTCACACAGCCACATGCAATGATGCACAATGGAAAAAAGGTCACAGAATGGCAGGTGCAAAGAGAGAATTCATGGCTGATAGCAGCTGTAGCTTGGTGAAAGCAGAGAATGCCTGAGGAATGTCAATCTATGTTTAACTAACTGTGCAAAGGCATTCGACTCCTTGGACCATAACAAATTATGGATAAAGTTTTCAAGATACGGGAATTCTAGAACATGCATTTGTGCTTGTGCTGAACTTGTTCATAGAGCAAGAGGCAGTCACTTAACTAGAACCTCAGCATACTGCTTCAAAACCAGGGGATAGATGTGTGACTTTTGTACATGCTCATTTAGTGTGTATAGGGAGCAAATAATCTGAGATGCTGAACTATAAGAGAAAGGACACAGAATACAAATGGCACAACTCAGTATGAAAACAATAGTCTGTAAATCAAACAAGGCATGGTATTGGGCAACTATGCTATACAACTTCTCTTTCAAATGTAAAATAACAAAAAAAGTCACCTTGTGGACTAAAATGCACCTGGCCTGAGGTATGGCATTTTCATTGACTTTTGGATACGGAAGGTGGACAATAAAAAAAAAATGGAAGAAGAATTTATACATCTGGAATATGGTGTTGACAATGTATATGGGATAAATCGTGAACTGCCAGAAGAATGAACAAATCTGTCCTGGAAGAAGCATAGCAAGAATCCTGTTCCTTACAAGCAAGAAAGGCAAAACTTAAGCACGTACTTTGGAGATTAACAGTTATTGAAGAAGGATCTAATGTTTGGGAAAAGAAAGGGGTTTGTGAAAAAGAAAAAGACCCTCAATTAGATGGTTTGGCCCAATGGGCTCAATCATGGCAAAAATTGTGGGAATGATGCTGCACTGGACAATGCATGATTTTGTTGTGAATAGAATGGTACCTTAAAACAATAAAATCTCATTTTATTTGTACCCAAAATTATCTTGACCCAACTATGGATTTCTTTTAAAAACATAGTTGTATTTGATTTTATTTGTAATCTTCACATTTATTATTTTTCTACTCGACTATTATTGTGCTTACACTCTAGTTACATTTTTTATTGGCTTATAACTAGCACGTACAATCATGAAGGACTATGCAATCATCATCGCAATCAACTTTGGAAAAATTTTCTCCCTGTTTAACACATTTATGATGATGCCTCATTTCCTCCTTCCTCTCCCTCTAGTTGAACTTCTAAATAATAAGAAAAGAGTTTCCGTGTTTATTTGGTATTAAAAATTTATTTGCCAATGGCTAGTGTGATGGTTGTTGTTATGTGTCAATTTATCTAGGAAAAGTTTCTCAGCAATTTGGTGGGCACTATGTGATCATCTTTCATATTATGGTATGGTGACTGAACTTTCCTTAGATTGTGGCCTGCCAGCCATTTAGAAGTGGATGAACTTGGAAAGCTTGCTCTCTTTCTCCAGTAAGCCTCTTTTCTTCACCTGGCCTTTGTTTCTTAGGAAGTAAGTCTGCTTAAGTCTCTCGCTTGCCATCTGACCTGTACCTGGTTGGTGCATTCTGGAATTAATAGCCCTCCACAATTGCTTGAGCCGCTTCCTCTTAATTGTTGGAATCACTTTATTGAAGTATATTGTCTATTTCTATAGATGCTTCATTGGGTTTGTTCCTTTAAAAAGCTCAGAGTAAGATGATACCAAGTGTGAAAGCTCTTTCATTGTTCTTATTGAGATACAAAGCTCAGTTTATTTCATTCCTTGTCTCCTGGAAGTTTTATACTTTTACCCTTTATCTTGAACAGCTGTGCTTGTGCCCAATAATGCAGATGCTTCTGTGTCAGCAACATTCTTCCATTTCAAGTGCTCCCCATATGGTCAATAAATATTGATGGACTACTTGTGGTCTATTGGGAGAAAGGCCAAGCTTCCTACTCCTTCGAGAGTAATGGTCTCAGCAACCTGCAAGGTCACTATGAGCCAGCCTCGTCTCTGTGGCAATGAATTTCGTTTGGAGTTAGCTATTGTCAACTAGTCACTACACTAGAAAATGATAAACAAGAGATACATCATTTCTGCCTAAAAAGGGTTCATACTTTAAGTCTATTTTTAAGAGATTAGAAATATGCACACTAGAACATAAAACATGCATATATTTAATTATCGATATGTTCTCAAGAACAATACCAAGCAAGAAAAGCAAACATAAATGATTGGTCAATAAAATTTTTATTACATAAAAATGGAACTGGAATAAGATAGTATATTGATTAACTATAAGTTGATTGATTAATTGCATATTGAAATGTCTTTTTCAAATGTTTCTGAATACTAATTTTTGTGTGTTGTCAATTTCAAAATTTCAAGCTTTTCCCACAGCTAGTACTATTCTAATAGCACTATTGGAAGTTCTCTTCTTGATATTGGATACTATTTCATGCCCTAAGATGCCCATCTAAAGAAACCTATGTCAATCTCTTCCAATGCATACCTTCCTTTACTTTGGTAAAAATTACTAATGCTATGCATATGCACTTATATTTGAAAGTTTTGTTGTAAGCAGAATGATCACAATAAAGAAATCTCTATTGTAAAGCTCAGAAACTGCAGGACTAAATTGGAAGTCTCCTAAAAAGAGTGGGACACATGGCCACCAGGACTGTAAGCATCATGAAAGCAGGAGCAATGTCTCCTTCAGTATAGGGCTTGTTCCGGCTTAGCAGAGAGCCAGGCGCATAAAAGTGCTCTGTGAGCATATCTGTCAAATGAATGCATGTAAAGTAGGACCCCTAGTGACACAGTAGTGAAGTCCTCAGTTTCACACTGAGAAGGTAGCACTTGAACGCACCAGCTGAGTTCCATGGGAGAAGATGTGGCAGTTTGCTTCCATTAAAGATGACTACCTTGGGAATCTTGTAAGGCAATTCTACTCTGCCCTATAGAGTCATTATGAATCGGCATCTGCTCTAATCTCAACTCAAAAGCAATGGGTTTTACTTCATGAGAATTCAATTAGAAATGGAATAACAAAACTGAAGTCATTGAGTAATGCAAAGTCAATAGGAAATCTTCTGTATTCACAATAAAGACTCAGCATTCACAATTTTAAAAAGAAATGCTCCAACTCAAAAAAATTGCCATGAGCAATAAGATTGCTGTACATATAAATGAGAAAAAATATGTGTATTAAGATACAATTAATTCTTAGGTCATTTTGTTTTTCTTACTCTTAAAGGCAGATGAACAAGTGTGGAGACTAGCCTATGTTTAAACTCAGTTTTGCCAATTATTAGTTATACAGCCAAAGGCAAGAATTTAACATTTCTAGGTCTTAATTTCTTCACCTAAAAATAGAAGAAATTCTTATAAACATGGAGCTTGTTTGAGAATTCTGTGGAAGTTAACCTTTGAATATGATCACCACATTGTAGGCATTCCGTGATTCTTAACATCTTCCTTCTTTTGTTTCACCTGAGAACAATTCAGATGTACCAAATGGTGTTTGCGTAAAGAAGATAAGCAGAGGAGGCTAGTTTCAAAGGGCGTGAATAAAGAAGAGGCCCTTTAAGTAAAATTAAACCAACCCCTTATAGTTTGGAGTGTTTTTATGCACACCATCTTATTTAATTCTGAAGACAATGCTATGACATAGGCAGAACAGATAGCATTATCTTCACTTTGTTAAAGAGTAAGGTTCAGTGACTGAGTAACCCAGGGCTTCTAACTTAAAAGTAAATGCTCTGTGGGTTTATCAAGTTACCTCTGACATTGGTCACCCCTGTACAACAGAATGAAACACTAATGAGTGCTGTATAATCTTCAAGATCACGGGTCTGCTCAAGTCCACCACTGCTGCCACTCTGTACCTGTGGGCCTTTCCTTTTGGGGAGTTTGTCTTACACTGCATATGATAACATTTTCTTTTGATCCATAGTGTTCTTGTTGATCAGTGGTTTCAACCTTCCTCATGTTGTAACCCTTTCATGCAGTTCCCCATGTTCTGATGACCTCCACCCATAAAAGTATTTTCATGTCTACTTCATAACTGCAAATGTGCTACTTTTGGGAATCAGGCAACCCCCAAGAAAGAATTGTTTGACTCCCGAAGGGATCACGATGCACAGGTTGAGAACCACTGCTGTTGACTAATTTTCAAATGGAGAGTGCCAGGACTTTCTTTTTAATCTGTGTGAGTCTGGAACATCCATTGAAATCTCTTCTCTATGGATAAGTCTTCTGATATTTGCAATAGCTTCCAGCATCATGGCAACACCACTGTGGTATAGTGAACTGAAAAATAGATAGGAACTCTCCTGGCAAAATAGCCACTCATGATACTGTTCATGTAGAACTAATGCCACACCTCCTTCTCTGTGATTCAATGTTAGGGGAGATTTTTACTTAGGAGGATCAATCTTTGGACAGGAATGTCCATCTTCCTTGGGGAAAGTTGACAAAACAGAATTATATTCTTAAAATCAATTGTAAAAGTTTTCTCTAATTCCTAAAGCCTTCCTCCCCCAACTATCATGGCCCCAACTCTACCTTAAAAATCCAGATGGACTGGAAAAGGTACACTGGTGGAGAGGGGAGCTGGAGACGTGGGGAAACCAGGACGGATGAGCCCCTTCAGACCAGTAGTAAGATTGAAGATACTGGATGGGTGGAGAGAAAGTGGGGAGGAGAGATGGAACCAACTGCAAGGATATACACATAAGCTCCTATTAGAAGGATGGGCATCAAGGGAGTGGGTTGGGGGAGAGGTTGGACAGTGTAAGACTTGACAGAACGATAATAATTTATGGAGTATTGAGGCCTGGTGGGGAGGGAAGAGCAGGGGAAGAGGGGAAAGGATGGAAAAGCTGACATCAAGGGCTCAAGGGGAAGGGCCGATGTTTGGAGAATGATAACAGCAGTGGACATGTAAAGGGGCTTGGCACAATATGTTTATTTATGTATTGCAAAAAATGATGTATGAGCCCCCCAAAAAATGATTTTAATTAAAATAAATAAATAAATAAATAAATAAATTGTAAAAATGAAGGGTCCCTGAAATAATTTCAAACCCAATATACGTTGAGAAAAAAATCATGAGACTTAGTATTCTTGAAGACTCGCACTCACTGCCACTGAGTTGATCCTGACACAGAATGAGTCTATATAGCAGGGCAGAACTGGCCCTGTGCATTCCCCAGGCGATCACACTTTACATAAGGAGTAAACCTCCTCTTTCTTCTGAGATGAGTCTAGGGGTTTCACACTGCTGATCGTGTGGTCATCAGCTCAACATGTAACCCTTGCACTATCAGGACACAGGGTAATTTCATCTCTTTTTCCCCCATAATATTCATAGGCTTTGTCTTTTTAAGAAGTTTCTGATTTTATTTACACAAAAGAGCAACATAGGCAGATTCTTATAAAGATTAAACACAGATACTTCAGAAACTTGGAAAGTCTCACAGGAGGTAAGTTCTATATATCTTAGAGTTTAATGTTACAAACTTACCAGCACCATTAAATTTCACTTACATCAAAAATGTCTTATCCGACTCTCAGGAGCAGTGCTGGGTAGCTCCCAAGACCACCAGAGGGCAGTGATGCCCCCACCAAATGTATTATCTATAAAACTTTATAAGGCATCTCTTAAAATGCTTCTGCCATGTTAAATATTCTGATATTTTTCTACTTCTCTAAGTATCTCTTTACGGGGATTTATGACAGTTAATTTGATCAAAACATAAACATTAGATTGGAGACAACAACTGTAGGTTGTAAAGGGCAGAAATGTTATAGTGTAACAGCTTGTAATCCACT
>PVJH01020931.1:0-39714 GCA_004026705.1 Nesogale talazaci
CACAGGTAAGTGATCTTCTTTTATGGTGGGTTTTGTTGCTTCTGAGCTAGATGGCTGCTTGTTTATGCTCAAGCCTTTAAGACCCCGGATGCTCTATCTTTTGATAGCTGGGCCCATCTGCTTTCTTCACCACCCTTGCTCATGCTCTTACATTGGTACACTGGGGATGTGTGCACACAGTGATATATGTTTGTTTTGTTTTGTTTTTTTTTCCGGCCCATTTGATGTCTATTGCCTAGACCTTTTACCACTTTCACCACCATCTGACCACACTGACTGTTGTGCTTCTTCTGTGTGGCTGTGGTCTCTTCTCAGGTAAATGGTCTAATGTTTATCTTCAGGCTTTCAAGACACTTGATAGATCCTTTGATGGCTGGGCACCTTCAGCTTTCTTCACCACATTTGTTTGTGCACCCATTTTACAACCTTTGATTTTATTAATACCTTCAGTCCAGCTTTGCTTTCTTCACTTGTATTGACTGTATGCAATTGTTTTTCATCATATGTTACCTTTTGAAATGGGTGAACAACAGCCAGTTCTTTTTGGGACAGTAACTCTCTTTGTATTCCTTACATGCATTGTCTTTTGTTGCTTCCTACATTGTACAAAATTTTGCCCATAGCATCTTTTGATATTTCAATATGAGTTTTCTTTGGAAGTTTTTTTCAAGTTCTTTCAGCTTGATATGTATGAGTATGTTCTTCCCTTTTGATTTTCCAGGTCTTTACACATTTCATTGTAATATTTTATATTCAGTTCCCTTTTGAAATTTTCCATTCAAATCATTTACTTCATTGTTTATTTCATTTTTTAGCTACTTTTTGCTCACGAGCTAGTTTCAGAATTTCTTCTGATAGTCACTTTGTCTTTTCTTTATTTCCTGTCTATTTAATAGACTTTTGTTTTCTTCAGACATGATTTTCTTGATGCCATTCCATAACTCATCTAACATTAGTTTATAAGACTTCAATAAGTTAAATTATTTCTTGAGATGGCCTCCAGATTCAGGTGGCATATATACAAGGTTGTATTTTTGCTCTCATGGACTTGTTTTTATTTTCTCCAACCTGAATTTGCAATTGATAGATAATTGAACAATTTTTTTATCTGTTCCACAGTTACCCCTGGATTTGTTCTGACATCATATTGAGTTCTCCAGCCTATTTTTTCAGAAACGTTGTCCATTTTGTTTCTGTTTATTCACCCAGCAAAGTCCATGTGTATGGTCTCCATTTACATTATTGAAAAATATGTATTTTCAATGAAGACATTGCTGGTCTTGCAAAATTTCATCATGTGATATTGTTGGTTCATTACTATCTTGTTTACTAATCAATGCATATTGATCACATGTTTGATGAATTTTAGATTAAAGAAGTCGATTATGTTTTATCCTAGTACCAAAGTCCATTTGAGTTGTAACTCCCTTTGGTGTAGGATATCACATGGCAAACATGGTACAGAAATCCCATGAATATGAATTGTTCCATTTCTCCAATGATGTGGTGATTTTAAAATAAATAAAAACCAAGCAAAAATAGTTGTGATCAAGATGATGCAAAGTTATAGCAACTCCATATGTGTCAGAGTAGAATTATACTTCATTGGTCTTCATTGGCTCATTTTTCAAAATTAGACCCCAAGACTTTCTTCCACAGTATCTCATGATAAAACTCCAACATTCCATTTGCAGTGTAACACCTAACCATTTGCACCACCCAGGAACTCCATAGTGGTTTGAGAAACTATTTAAAGCTAAAGAAGAGGATTTTAAAGGATAACATTTATCTTACATTGTCAGGCTTTGTCTAGACAGTCAAGAACCCACACAGTAAATATTTTAGCCTTTGTGGACTTCATATTTACTCTGTGACATATACTTTATTCTGTTGTTTGTTTCTTGTCATCCTATACATACAACACATGCATACTATGTTTCTTTCTTGCGTCCATATTTCCCACCTTAAGATTTCACTCAAGGAAAAATCCTTAGTTACATCTTCAACTTCATTAATTTGTCTTAATGACAGGTCAACAGCTTTGTTCATTTTACTGCTTATTCCCCATGTGTAGTGGTTTTAACAATTAATTTGATGATCAAATTTTCAATTTTCTTTAGCTTTGTTTGATTTTGGAATGTAAAATCTTAAATTTCTCTAGAGGTCTACATACATATATTTTCTAAATTGTCACTTATTTGGTTCTATTGGTTTATTTACTCTGGAACTAGTTCTTCCATTTTAAAGTTTATTTTTGAGACTCTGTTACTTTATAGTTCCCCTTCAAAGGTTTGGTGTGCTCTTCTTTTTTTAGATATTTCTGCTAGCTCTATTGATAGGCTATGCTTTCACTGCATCCATGCACTTTTACTTATGAAGATGGGATGCACTGTATTAACAAGTGCGTGGCTACTAATTAGTTTTATTGATGTGGAGCATCCTGTTTTGACAGCATAAAACCAACCAGAATTTTCAGAAGGCATTCCTCACATCTTCTTTTTAAAATCATGTTATCAGGAGCTCATACAACTCTTATCACATTCCATAGTATGCCAGGCACATTTGTACATTTATGGCCATTATCATTCTCAAAACATTTGCTTTCTGCTTAAGCCCTTGGTAATAGCTCCTCATTTTCCCTTCCCTCCCCACTCCCCTTTACCTCTTGAATCCTTGATAATCTTTTTATTATTATTATTTTGTCATATTGTACACTGTTCAGTGTCGCCCTTCACCCACTTCCCTATTGTCCATAACATAGGGAGGAGGTTATATGTAGAACCTTATAATCAGTTCCCCCTGTCTACTACCCCTTCCCTCCACCCTCCTGGTATCGCCATTCTCACCATTGGTCCAGAAGGGATCATCTGTCCTGGATTCCCTGTGTTTCTGGTGCCTTTCTGTATCATGGTACATCCTCTGGTCTATCTAGATTTGTAAGATAGAATTGGGGTCATGGTACTGGGGGGGGGTTAGCATTGAAGAACTAGAGGAAAGTTGCATGTTTCATCATTGCCACACTGCACCCTGAATGACTTTCTCCTCCCCATGACCTTTCTGCAAGGCGATGTCTCATTCCCTGCAGATGTACACCCCGTATTAACAATGATATGATTTTTTTAGTTCCTTGATGCCTGATACTGGATCCCTTGGACATCTCATGATCACAAAGACTGATGTGCTTCTTCCATGTGGTCTTTGTTGCTTCTGAGCTAGAGGGGTGCTTGTTTACCTTCAAACCTTTAAAATCCCAGACAATATATATTTTCATAGTTGGGCAACATCAGCTTGCTTCACCACTTTTGCTTATGCATACATATGTCTTCAGCAATCAAATCAGGAAGGTGGGCACACAATGATATGATTTTTTGTTCTTTGATGCCTGATAACTAATCCCTTCAACCCTCATGGTCACACAAGCTGGTGTGCTTTTTCCTGTGGGCTTTGTTGCTTCTGAGTTAGATGGTCACTTGTTTACCTTCAAGTTTTTAAGACCCCAGGCACTACGTCTTTTGATAACTGGACACCATCAGCTTTCTTCACTACTTTTGCTTGCACACACATTTGTCTTCAGTGATTGTGTCAGGAGGGTGAGCATCATGGAATGCCAATTTAATAGAACAAAGTGTTCTTGCATTGAGGAAGTACTTGAGTGGAAGCCTGATGTTCATCTGCTGCCTTTATACTAACGCTATAAGTGTATGCACATAGATCTGTTTCCCCATCATCATAAAGAATATATTTACCTATGTACACGCCTGTATTTAGACCTTTATAAATGTCCTTTGTCTCCTAATTATTTCTTTTGTTTCCTTTTACTTTCCTCTTGCCACACGATCATGATCAGCCTTAATTTGGGTTTCAATAGTTTCTCTCAGTTACATTACTCTTGATCAATGCCTCCCAGGCCTCCCAGAACCTCCTTGCCACTGATTTTGGATCACTTGCTGTTCCCTTGTCCCTGGGTTGTTAAACACCACCTCCTTTCCCCCATCACTCCCTCTTCTATGTCCCCCCAGAACCATAAGTTCCATTGTTTTCTCATCCAGATTGTTCATGCAGCCTACCTTGTCTAGATAGACATGCAAAGATAATAGTATACACAAAAAAAAAAACAAGACATAGCATGATGAAGTGACAAAAGAAAACAAAATGAAGATGACAACAACAAAAAGACAATGTCCAGAAAAAATATATGAATAAGTGAAAAAATAAAATAATATAATAAGGAAAACCTGTAACTAGTTCAAGGTCTGCTTGTTGACCTCTAGAAGTGTCCTCTGGTTGAGACCAATGGGATGTCATTCACTGGACCCAAAGTATATCCTTGGCATTCCCCCAGGATCTCCATGCTTTGCTCCCCACACTGCTCTGCTGTATGCCCTAGTGTTTTCCTTGGTGTGCTGGGAGCAGATGGGATGCAATCCCGATCTTGTGTCTCCAGTGTTGTCTCTGTAGGGCCTTGGGTCAGCAAGGAGCATCATGTTTCATAGTGGGGCTGGCCATATGTACCTCTCTGTGCCTTGGCTCTTCTGAGGAGGATATTGTCCTCAAGACCTGGTGGACCAGGATGGGTTCCTCTCTCTCTTCCTCCCTCCTCATTTGCTCTCATGTGCTCTGCTCAGATATGTCCCTCTCCTCAAGCTGTAGCCTCAGTGCTTTCCTTGAAAGTAAATTGTTCTGGGTGGAGGGGTGGCTGTCTACGTAGTTGGGATTGGGGCAGGCTCTCAGACCCCTCCACTGGCTCCCTGCTCCAGGTCGTCATGCTGTATTCACATCCTGGAACACCGGGCTTAAATTTGATCCTGCCTTCCCTGTGGAGGTACATGCATATCCTCCCCTTGGGTGGGTTAGCCCACACGTTTTCTTATGGAAACAGAAACTACTGCTGTTTGCTCGAATGATAGAGGTCATGCCCATGAATCATTGAGGCTAAGTCCTTGAGGAATATGGAGACTGTCTCTCTAGAATTTCCTCTATCATGTCTATTACTTCTCTCAAATTTCTTCTGGGTTTCAAGTACATGCATATGGATTATCTTTTGTGTTGTACAATAGCAATGAGACACTTTGGAATAGAAAATGTAGATGTGGCCAACATAATATGAGATAGAGCCTTATGAAACTGTTTGCTTCCATCAAAACAGAATCGTAGGTGAGAATGAAAACTAAGACATCAGCAGCATTTGATATAAGAAATGGGATAGGAATTCCGGCAAGCGATTCTTTAGAGGCTTCTTCCATAGTCACAATTCTTAGGAGACATTTAAGAAAACTAAAGACAAATTTAACTTGTAGTTACTTGATTTTTATAGAACAAAAAAAAAAATTCCCCAATGGGCTTATAACACCAATTCCTTCTCACAGCACTACAAACCTGATGTAAAGGAACACATTCTAGGTCAAGACAAACAACACCTTGCATAGTAAAAGTATCTGCTAATTCCAGAATTAGCCCTTAGTTCTGCTACAAAGGCACCAAGAAAGGATTTTTCTTATCATATTAACCTCCATGTGTACTCTTGCTGAAGACATATGTCATCTATTTCCAAAAGTTTCAGTGTAAATTAAATAAGCATTATAAATGAAAACAGACACACACACACACACACACACACCAAAAATATCTGCTTAAAAGTGTCCAATAGAAGGATCCTGGGAAAAGCTGACTAGGCTGAGGATAGGAAAGCTAATTTATCAGCATTCCCTCAGCCACTACTCATCAACCAGACATCATCTGCTCGTGGGAATATTTGCAAGGTGCTTGGACCACAGGAAATATGTATTGCTTATTTGTTTCATTTTTTTCAAATGCTATGGGATGGAAAAAATCTGATACTAGGTGTACTGTTTAAAGATACGTCAAAGAGAAGATGACTTAGCCTAGAGGTTTTGAAACTTTATGGAAAAATGGAAATCTTGGGCTGCCCTCATTAACTATTGTGGATAACCACTGTATTTCCCAATCTGCAGAGTATGCAAATTGTGAGAATTTACAGAAAAGGTTTTGGACAATTTCAGCAAAAAAGTGAATATACATGCATCTTGTTTTCAATAGCAGGTTATTAGGGGGTCTTGGTTTTTCATTATACCATTAAATCTAGTCGCTTTTATTTCACACAAAAACTCTTAGACCATTTTTTCTTCCACTTCAGTCTTTGTTCCACATCTATCATTCTTTGGAAGCTTTATTAACTCAAAAAGCATATGGCCTTAGAATCGGTAGAGGGCATTTTGCTTTGTTGGTTTTATCTTTATATCACTTTGCAACCCTAGCCAGATTTCATAGCCTCTTACTGCAGGAGTGGTGCTGGTGTTGGTGGGGGGTCGAGCTGGGGGGTGGCTCTGATTTTTAGGAGAAGGAGGTAGACACTTAATGGGAAGAAGATCCACTGTCAATCTAAGCAACGTTTTAATGTATCTAAAACTGGACTGGTGACGTTCCGTAACTAGCATCATAAATACATCATTTTCTTTGTTTTGCTGGTTTAGAGTGTTTTGTACTTTATGGATGTTTTTTTAAAAGTTCACTCCTATAATTAAGTTTTCTATCCCATCAGCAAAGTTTGGCTGAATTTAGGTCTAAAATATGCCTTCTGGTAGAATGTGTCGTTCTCCAGATGACTGACACTAAACTTGGCTGCTCAATCAAACCAATATAGGAAAAGACACTCTTTGACTGATCAAATGTAAATGTTTAATAAATCAAAAGCACTAGAGTGTAGCCTGCTTTGATTTAAACTCCTGCAAACTTTCCAGCTTCAATACGCCTTCCAGCAACAGAACTCTAAGCCAACTTAAATATATTTTCCTTGAGTAAGGGAGAATGAAAGTTGAAAATTTTAAAAAGCAAGTTAAATATCTTTCTCATCCCTTTGTGCACATCTTAGGATAATAGAGTAAGGCTAGAAATATTTTGAAGGATAAGAGTTGTTTTTGGTAATTCCAAGGCAATAAGGTGGACAGGATTTCTGAAAAACAGGTGCCAGATTTTCAAGCACTTGTCTATACGTGCTAATTAACTTTGTTATGATTATTAATCACATCTGGTTAGCTCTGGCTCATTTCGACTCTAAGCAGAACAGAAATAAACATTGTCTAGTCTTTCGCTAGTTTCACAATTTTTGGTATGCTTAAATCTATTGTTGGAGTCACTGTGTGTTTGAAATGTCTTCCAGTCCAGCATAAAAACTGGTAGGGTTGTCAGGTAAGCATTGAATTATTAACTGCAAAGTTGATGATTTAAACCAGGGGTACCTCACGATTCTTCAACATGCAAGCTACTTATAAAATAACCAAGTCAAAATGATCTACCAACTTGAAAAATGCAAAACATATATCTATTTATCTTTGTTATATTTATTCATAAATGTATTGAGAATTCTTTGTATGTACAATGTGTGTTTTGTACATACATTGCATAACCACATGTCCATATTGCACAACACAGCACAATTAACTATGTACATTTTTTGTTATTACCTGAGTTTACTTTGTTGACTTGCCCTGAATGTAATGTGCCAGAGAGCAGCTACTGTCAGTTAGCCTCAAACACACTTCCAAATGATTATCAGTCAAGGTGTAATGGGACTTGGATTTAGTGATTTTTATGTGGCAAAAGTCTGACTCACATAAATTAGAATCATATAATGCAGTAAAGGAGGTAGCACATTTTCTCATGTTTGGGTACTTTCCTGCTGGAAGTAAATTCCAGAACTGTTCATTCACTCTGGATTTCAGCTGAAGGTCAGCTTGTAGTGTCAAAATCTCCCATTCCTTATGAAAATGATGTGTTTTTGTCTTCTCACTTGATCCAGCTCCTCCACTAATTTTAATATCCTTTCTTATATTTAAGAGAAAAAAACCCAAGGTCTACAAATTGGCAATAACTTAGCTTTTCAGTTTTGCTGCACTTAGTGTAGTTGTTTTGTGCATGCATTTGACACCTAAGATTGCATTTAAGTGATGGGATTGATGATATCCTTGCCTTTATTTTTTAATGCCATGTGATCTACCCACACAACATTTACAGTACCAGAAAGACATCTTCACTCATGTATCCTGACCCACACTCCAAATATTCTTGGTCCAAATCTGGGTAACACCTCTGCTCATCCTATTCCCATGTGGAAAGATGACTTGGTAATAGTTTACATTCCAAAAAAGGGAGGACATTCAATGAAAAATTATAAAATTAGTATTGCTAACTCTTGTAGGTGCTTTCTTTATAGAAAACATGAAATAGCCATCGAGTGAAGCAGATATATCGAGCACAGAGAGCATGAAGTAGACAGGTGATTTGGTAAAAAATCCCTCTCTCTTCAAAGTCACTTGGAGGGTGAGAGCTTTAATGCTTCACTTGTGTCCTACTCCACCTTACCCCTGCACTCAATAATGGATGTGTTGGGTTGGTTGGACGACCAAACTCTGGTAAAATAGCACAAAACTGCAGGTCATCCCACAGTCTCTTACAGGAAGTCTCCCAGTTATTTATTTATTTACTTATTTTTAATTTTTTAAATATATATTTTATTGGTGGCTCTTATAGCTCTTATAACATTCAATATATCATATGTATTAAGTATACTTGTACGCATGTTGCCATATTCATTTCCAGATATTTTCTACTTGAGACCTTGGTATAAGTTCATCTTTCCCCCTTTCCTATAGTCCTTTTTTAAAAATTCCAGTTCCCCATATCCCCCCTATCCCTATGAACCCCTAATAATTTATAATTGTTATTACCTTTTCATATCATACAATGTGAAGGGTCACCCACCCCCCTGTTGTCCGCACCACAGAGAGGAGGTCACATGTAGATTCCTGAAATTTGTTCCCCCTTTCTATTCCACCATCCCTCCACCCTTCCAGTATCACCACTCCCCCCAATAGTCCTGAAGGATCATCTAACTTAAATTCCCCATGTTTCCGACTCCAATGTACTTCCCCTGGTTTAGCTGGATCTGTTTGGTAGAATTAGGATCATGATAGTGGGTGGGAGGAAGCATTTGAGAACCAGAGGATAGTTGCACATATCATTGTTACTACATTGTACCTTGACTGTTTCATCTCCTCACTGCAACCCCTCTGTAAGAGGATGTCGCTTCACTTATTAATGGGTTTTGGTTCCCCAATCTGCACTCCCCCTCATTTATAATGAGCCTCTCTGCTTGTATCTGAAGCATGCCCTAGTACCATGGAATCCCTTCACCTTGTACCATGGAATCCTTGTACCATGGAATCCCTGACATACAGCAGCACACAACCCATGTTTGGATGTTTTATACCCAAAAGAATAGCCACAATGATGGCAACTTTGCTTCTTTAGTTCTTGCCAATTATTCTAAGTGACATACCATGGAATGTGAATATCATTGAAGAAAGGAATAGAGTCAAAGTTCATTCATTTGTGGATTTGGCTCACAGAGGGAAGATGAGTAATTCTGAGCAATCATGCCAGGAGGACTGAAAAATCCTTCCCAACTCAGATAGCCAAGGGAATATAAATACAGATTTTATGAAAATGTCTTCATGTATAAAAGCACATTGTTTCCTGTAATTATAAGATTGTGATTGTAGGGAAGTAAGGCCTACCAATGGCTTCAAATCATGGTATTTGAATGTAATGCTAAAGAGAGATTTCTTCCAATGGAGAAACTGCTGCCAGACAAATGATCGAAGGTAGAAATGTTTGTAGATCACTGTGTTAGTCTGCGTTGACTAGAGAAACAAATTCATAGGCACACCTATACACATATGTGTATAAGAAAGAACTTTGTGCTTGCTTCGGCAGCACATATTCTAAAATTGAAATGATAAAGAGAAGTGTCTCCACAGGGAGAGAGGAAGCAAACTTCAACCCAGTGAGTCAAGACATGAATATAACTTACCTACACGAAGCAGGAAACCAATAGAGAGGTCTGAGGGGCTGTCCCTAATCCTAATCATGTAGACAGATCCCCCTGACCCTAAGAAGAATTTACTTCAGAAGACAGCACTGAAGGTACAGCTCTGGGAAAGAGAAACATCTAAACAAAGCACACAGGAGCAAACAAAGGGGGAGGGAGAGAGTGGAGCACAACCTGGTCCACCAAGTACTAGGACAATATTCCTGCTCAGCACAGAGAAGATCATAGGGTTGGCCCCACCACAAGACAAGACATCCCTCATTGCCCCATAGCGCTACTGGGGACAACACTGAAGACACAGTGATGGAATGTGCCTGATCTGACCCCCGTCCCCCACACCACCAGGGTGAAACATGAAGGGCACAGAACAGCAAAGGGAGCAAAGCAATGATGTCCCTGGGGATTACCAAAACAGACTGTGGGGCCTGGCACCCCATCAGACTCCACCAGAAAATACTTCTGTAAAGGTACCAGATTTTAAGTGGGACACCATTGACCGGGGGAGGGGGTGGTTCTAGATTAAAAATTTGGTGTATATGGAGCAACAAAAATGTTCATAGAGGGCAAAAATAGTATTGTAATATATTTATTTTAATTTTAAAATGCTGTGGGCCATTGTTAAATTGTTGAAAAGTGAGACATCTGGTCACCTTATAATAGTCAATAGACCTGGAACTATTTACAGGCTTTCCTTTTTCTTTTTTTTTTTTGTGTCATTTTTGTTGTAGTTGTTTTATTGCTTTGCTTTGCTTTGTCTTGTTTTGGTGCTTATTATTGTTTCCGCATGTCTATCTAGATAAAATAGGCGGAATAAACAATCCGGAGACAAAACAATAGGGCAGGTGGTTGGTGGTGGACACGAAAAAGGGGAGGCAAGGGAAAGGAAGTGGGTGTTAAAAAAAACAGGGAGAAGGGAACAGCAAGTGATCTAAAATCAATGGCAAGTCAGTAGGGTTTGATCAAGGGCAATGTAACCGAGAGGAATGACTGAAACCCAAACGAAGGGAAGGCTAAGCCTGATAGTGTGACAAGAGGAAAGTAAAAGGAAAGAGAGAAAAGAACTAGGTGACAAAGGACATTTATAGATCATGTATAAGGATAAGGAAATAGATCTATGTACATATAATTATGGGTTTAGTATTAAGGTAGCAGATGGACATTGGGCCTATACTCAAGCATTGCCTTAATATAAAAACACTTTGTTCTAATAACTTGGCATTACATCATGATCAACTTCCTGACATGATCGCTGAAGGCAAAGCTGGTGCGTAAGCAAATGTGGCAAAGAAAACTGATGGTACTGGTTATGAAAAGTTATAGCATCTGGGGTCTTAAAGACTTGAAGATAAACAAGTGGCCATCTAGCTGAGATGCAGCAAAGCCCACATGGAAGAAGCACCTAAGCCTGTGTGATCATGAGGTGTCTATGGGGTTAGGTATCAGGCATCAAAGAGCAAGAACAACAACAACAAAAACCACACCACTGTGAATGAGGAATAGTGCAGAGTGGATACACAAAACCCATCTGTAGACAGATGGACATCCCTTATAGGATGGTCACAGGGAAGAGAGAGCTAATAAGGGTGTAGCATAACACTGATGAAACATACAACTTTCCTCTAGTTCTTTAATGCCCCCCTCCCCACAACTATCATGATCCCAATTCTACCTTGCAAATCCTTCTAGACCAGGGCTTGCAAGGGTACAGATAAGAGCTGGAAACAGAGAATCCAGGACAGATAATCCCCTCAGGAACAATAATGAGTGTACAGTGATGCAAGGGGGAGCCAATGACATTGATCTACATATAACCCTCTCTCAGGGAACAGACAACAGAAAATGGGTGAAGGGAGACATTGGTCAGTGAGAGACATGAAAAAATAATAATAATTTATAAATTATCAAGAGTTCATAAAGAAGGGAACATGGGAGAGGAAGGGGGAAAATGAGGAACAGATCCAAAGGGCTCAAGTAAAAAGAAAATGTTTTGAAAATGATGATGGCAACAAATGTACAAATGTGTTTGATACAATGGATGGGTGGAATCTGATAAGAGTTGCATTAGCCCCTAACAAAATGATTTTTTAAAAAAGAATTTACCTATAAAAAAGAAAGAAGTTTATATAAAAGAGCAATTGTATACTGGGAAAAAAAAATTTAGCCCAATCCAGCTCAAGTCTATACGTCCGTTATTTGTCTGTGTATCCAATACCACTCTATAAATTCCTCTTCAGACTCACCTAGCCATGCAATAATGCTGAGTGCGGAAAGATCACAGGCCAGTGGGTGGGTGGCCTTGGGAATCCAGGGATAGTGGAAGCATCTCTGAGCTGGCAGGGATCTCCAGTTTCAGGGTTCTGGCTCTATCAGCATAGCTCCATGTGATGCGTCAACAGAAATGTCAAGCATTGACATTCCAAGCATTGTCCAGCCTCAGAGAGTGAGGAGAGTGAGTGTATCTCCCTTCAGTGAACTATTTATCTCCAGCCACCCTCCAAATGAAGTCATCAAGCTATGATATGATTGAAAGGCCTGGCTCCATCCCTTCCTCAAGTTGACAGGAAATTAGGTAACTGCCAGAGCTGCTCTGCAGCCTCAGTGACCTAACTCAACCAGTAATTCACCAACAGAACACTGCACCAGGGATTCTAGCAGTCAGGTCACATCACCTGTGTTTCAACAGTGACACCATGTGGCAAAAGTTATCAAAAATGAGTCTGCCTGTCTTTTCATGATGACATCGGCACTGCTGGGAATCATGGAGTTCCCATTGGAAGGAGAATCCACAGGAGCGAAGGAAAGAACAGCTGTTGTCCTCCAAATGGACCAGGCCATACTCTGAATGAGAGAGAAACTCCTTTTTCCCTCCTCAAATGGAAAAGACAATGGATAATTTACACTCACCTCTCTCCCTCCTTCAGGAATTATTCCTTCTTTTCATAGAGGAAAGCGGGATCAATTTCAAGCCTCAGAAAGATTTGAGAATCAAGTTAAACTGCAACTCCAATTGGATTGCCCAACAATCTCTTTACAGCCAGGCCTCGAGGTAACAAGCTAAAAGCTCATCTTTGTTTCAGTCCTGCTTGGGTGTCAGCTCATGACCTTTGACCGAAAAAGCTATTCGACTTTGGGCCTCACTTTTCTGATCTGATCGCGGGAAGGAAAATATGTGCTTCATGGAGTGATGTTGAGAATTTAATGCATTACTTCAGAAAAAGTACTTAAAGTAACAAAAAGTACTAGACTTTATTGTATTTTCACTTTTTCATATTTTGCCTAAGAGCAAAATACGCTTTGCTCTTAGGCTAACTATAATCCATGCTGAGTTTGACTCACAAGTGTATGAATGCAGCTGGCCCAGAGGTTTCCAAGGCTGTAAAGCCGCTTTAAAACAGGCCACTGCTATTTTCCTTCATTTAAGATTCATTACATAATTCAGTAATCAGACTTTGATCCTTGTGGCATTTCCTCAATTTTAACTCTACACGTATATTTTTAAAAACATTGTGTATCCAAAATTCCATTGTTATCAAGTCAATCCCAGCTTGTCTCAAGTCTGCTGTGCAAAGTGGAACTGCTCCACAAGCTTTCACAACGATCATCCTTATGAAAGTCGTAGATAAGCTGTAGACGCTCTCTTTAAATATTCCAAAGGCGGTTGACATACATTCAACAGAAGTGCCACAGGGAACCCAACCGACTTGGGGTAGCAGCCTCGACTAGTGAGGAGCTCACTCATTGGACTAAGGTTTTAAGGTTTCAATTTATCTATTTACTAAAGAGCTTCTGCCACCCAGAAAGTGGCTGATGGGTTCTCACCACCCACTCTCTGGTTAGCAGTCTAGCGCTTAATGACTATGTCACCCACGCTCCTTCATAGCTATACTCAATTGTATTTTTCTCTCTTTTTAGACCAAGAAGCATAACTTAAGAAATGACGTTTCTGATGACACTTACACAAGGATCACAAAGCCATATACCTTCAGGAACCAGAAGGTTTATTAATTATTAAGGTGATCATATAAGAAAGATAAAAAGAAACTGAAGTTGTGAATGAATGCTCTTTCTAGAAGAATGGCCTGGTAGATCAATGCCTGCAAATAAAGTTCCAATTCTGTTAGAGCTTCAATTTTCCAGGAGAAACAAGAAATACAGTTTTAGAATGTGGAAATTTTTAATTAAAAAAATCCATTTTTTTTATGTACAATTAAGTAAGTGACGGTCTACAGAGCAGTTCAGTATTCCACTCCATTCAATGTTGGAATATAGTTAGTATCACCCCTTGAATTTTAATTTATTTTGCTGTGATGTCACTCATTTATTTACCTATTCATGTCACTTGCACCTTTTCCTTTGCTGAACTTGCTACGAGTTTGCCCATTTTATTAATCCTTCCAAAGAAATAACCTCTAGTCTCATTGATTATTTCTTTTGTTTTTTTGTTTTATTTATGTCTGCACCAATCTCAAAACAACAGTCTGAGATGAAAAGAAATAGCTGGTGGTGCTGTTGAGAAAGCCTTGGACTGCTGACTGTAAGCTTGGTCATTATACCCACTGGCCACCTCTGGGGAAAAAAGATCAAGCTGTCCGAGTCAGTGAAGACTTCACAGCCCTGGAAACCCAGCGAGTTGCTGGGAGTCACAGGAGCCTTGATGGCAGTGTTTTTTGTGTTGCTATTTATTTAAATCTTTATAATTCCCCCCCCCCACACACACACACTATTTTAACATTTTGCAATTAGTTTGCTGCAGGTTGAGGGAGCAAATCCATTTTCCATTCAACAATTTAGACACTTTTGTCACTGATAATGGTTTCCACAATGTCAGACCACAATGTCTTCCCTCATCTTATTTATTTATTTAAGTCATTTTACTGGGGACTCATATAGATCTTTATAATTTCTTTTCTACTCTTTTTGTCATAGTTGGAGATGCTGGGTTAAAGTGCTTATGTAGGTTCTTTCTTCTTTTTTATTAATGTGTGTGTATGCGTACTACGATAATTTGCTCTCTGAGTGTACTTTTGCTGCATTCCAGAGGTTTTAATATGCTGGGTTTTCATTCGAAGAATTTTGAATTTTTATTTTCCTTCTAATACTCAATAGTTAAAAGTAAATGGGGTAGGGGTTAAACTTCCATATATTTGACGTTTTTCCTCTTGGTGTTCCTAATGTTGATTTTTAATTTTATAGCACTGTTATCTGAGAAGATGTTTTGTAGAATTTTAATATTTAAAAACTTATTGAAACTTGCTTTTTGGCCTAACATATGGTCCATTCTGGAGGTGTTTCATGCTCACTAGAAAAAAAAAAGTATGCTGTGTTATTGTTTGGTGGGACATTCTGTGAGTGTCTATGAAGTCAACTTGTCAGAAGATGTTATATTCCTAGACCTTTTCTTCTTTTGCAATTGTTACTAGACTTGCCTTTGTCCTCTCAGTTATCCAATTTGATTTTACAATAATTCGATTCTACTCTTTGGCCCTTTCAATGTATTATCTAGTTCTGAAATCTTAATTTTCAAAATTTCTATTTGTTGTTTTTGTAAGGTTTCTAGTTTTTCTTTCTTTTGTTCTTTTATAAATCATTTTATTGGGGGCTCATACAAATTCTATCACAATCAATACATACATCAATTGTACGCAGACCACATTTGCACATTTGTTGCCATCATTATTCTTGAAACATCCTCCTTCTTCCTAGGACCTCAGTGCCAGCTCCCCATATTCCCCCTGGCTCCTCACTTCCCCTCCCCCATAAACCCTTAACAATTTACAAGTTGACCTTATTTTGTCATCGTACACAGTCTGATGTTTCATTTCTTTTGTCGGCTTGTTCTGGAAGTGTTTTTCTGAATTCTTCTAAGCTTTTCCTTGTATTTTCTCTTATTTCATTTGCAGCCTTCTTGATCTTTCCCTCAAACTATTGGAAGTATTTTAATAACTACATATATTATAATTACTTATTAGGTAATTCTAATTCTCTTTCTTCCTTAGAAAGGTTTTATGAATCTGCTGTTTTGACACTTACAGGAGCCACTCTGCTTATTTTTCTGTGTCAATCAAAATTTCTGTTGTCTCTGAGACACTGTGGTTGTTGTGTTTAAATTATGATCATATACTGGTGTGTTCTCAAGCATCCATTACAGATATCCTAGAGAAGGGGAGGGAGAATGTGAGGGTGAGATGTAGTCAATTAATATGGTCCTTTTAGCCATAAACCCTTATGCTATGCTGATTAGAGAAACAAAGCTGGTGACACTCATATATATATATATATATATATACATATATATATATATATGAAAGACCTTTATATCAAGAAGCAATTATAATCAAGAAAGTGTCCTAACCCAGTCCAACTCAAGTCTAATACTAGCCCATAAGTCTCTCTTCAAACTCATGTAGCCACAAGCAATGACACAGAATACAAGAAATCATAGGTGAGTAGGTACAGAGTCATGAGGATCTAAGAGTGGTGGAAGCATGGTAGCTCTAAAAGCTCAGGGGCCACCAGAATTCCAGTAAGCAGGAAGCTAGAATAGCAGAGTGAGGAGAAGTCTCTCAGGGTCCTATTTATGAGAAGGCCACACCCCCAAGGACACAGCATCAGGTATTATCTGATTGACAAGTGTGACTCCAGCCCTAGCCGGAGTGTCTAGTTGGCATAAAATCATCTAACTACCACAGATGTGTTATAGATTCTGGACTCAATGTCTGTGACTATCGACACATTTGAAGGGTGTTCTCTGCTAGGTTAATGGACAAGATTAAGATGGGATTAAGCCTCAACCTTAGTAGAAGTGCGATCCAAGTCACACCTTTTGTTTCTTTGGTGGTGCGGTCTGCTGAAAGATAAAAATCAAACCTCCATCAAAAGCATTCTTCTGTGTACAAGAGCCATCTCAGGCACACAGAGTGAAATCCCAGCACCATCAGAAATGGAAAACATCTGAGAGCTCTCTCAGAAGTGACAAAGGCCAAGACCAGAGGCACCAGAGGCTGAGGCACAGAGACCATGGGACAGAGCAAAGAAATCAGGTCAAAACAAGGTGATGGAGCAGGGAGATTGTGGGACAGCACAGAGGAGCAGTGCAGAGACCATGAGACTCTGAAGCAGAGCAGCAGGTGAGTTTCCTGGCCAACAGAGTCAGAAGCGAAGGGGTTCTGTGGCTAAGAGGCTGAGGACCAGAGGATGACTTGATTGCTGCCTAAGGAGAAGTATGCTGTGGACTAATCACTACAATTTTACAGTTTACTGATCTTGACTTGAGATAACCTATTAGCTCCCCTAATAAACTCCCATAATTGTGAATCACGTAAATTGTGAATTCATGACCCTTGCACTGAATTATTGAATCCAGTACAAATATAGAGTTCCATGGGTGGAAGGGTTGGTGTCAAAAATACATAAAGAAAAATAGAGGGTGGAGGCATATCTGACTTCTGTTTTGTGCCAACATGAAAGTCAAAAGAAGCCAGTTCGGGTCGCTTCTCTGCATCATTTTTACAGACAAAACTTGTGTCCATTATTAATGACACAACATTACAACTAAGAGAGTCCTGTGAACTAATTGCACAATCGAAAGAAAATAAAAGAGTTTAGGGTGCCTGCCTCTTCCATGGAACCAGGAACAAGAGAAAGAGTGAATGTATTCTCCAACAGACTTATATAGTCTTGGGTTAGCAAGCCCCAGTAAGCACATGAGTAAAAGAATGGGCAGACAGTAGAGATACATATAAAGTGTCTAATAGGATGGCCAGTAACTATAATTTAGAAAGCAACTGGACCCTGGATGCCTTATTCCCTCTCCAGGGGGAACAATCTGTGATCACTATCAGAAGGAAGTCAGTTGCTCTTTGGGAGGGAAGGACAATATTGTTTGATTGTTCTTAATAGCAGATAGCCTCCAGGCATATAGTAGGCAGTCTTGTGCTTACTAAAAAGCATCTTAAAAGCAGCATTTTTTTTTTTGGTGGTGAGAGGGGGGTGTTGGTGGTGGTGGTGACAGAGATTGTAGGAATTATTTCTTGCCAGGATAAGGTGATTGGGATTCATCTCCAACTCACAAATATGAAGGCCTTTGTTGCAGTTATGTAATCTGTTATCAACTTGAGAGGATTAAGAGTGAATGGGTGGAGTTTAGCCTGTCAATCACTGTATAGCTAATGAGGACTATGTGTGGGCCTGGTCTTCCCCTGAGGATTCTGAGAATTGCTGTATTTCCTCCTTTATTACAGGGAACTCTCTGTTTACTCCCTGGGAGATGCTCTATTGATAAGACACATGAAACTATGCTAGTGCTTTGACCTGGAGAAATCACATGCAGACCCTTGCCAGTTCTGAGTTGCTTTCACCACTAGATCCAAAAGGCTTCCAACCTTCTGGCCTATGATCTTCCTGCATTCATTGTCATTGCATGTGTTTGCTGAGTCAGAAGTGGACTTTATATGTTGGTATGAGACATAAGAGCTACTATCAGACTTAATGGACTTGATCTGGACTGAATTGTGATGTCTTCTCAATATTCAATTTGTCTACATGAATATCTTTCTTATACACATTTGAGTATGTCTATAAATTTGTTTCTCTAGTCCACCCTGACTAGCACAGCCTTCCTCCACCAGAGTCTTGACCTTCCAGACTCTTATTTTGAGTGTAGAGAATTATTCCTCATACACTCTCTTCTAAGTCCTCAGTTTCCCATATCCATTGCTTGTGTAGCTCAGTGGAGGGTAGGTTAGTCTGATGGTGATCATTGTTTACCTTGATTAGGTGGAACAGGCATGAAGTAAGGCAGTGTTTCTCAACCATCCTAATGCCACAACCCTTTAATACATTTCCTCATGTTGTGGTGACCCTCAACCATAAAATTATTTTGTTGCTACTTCATAACTGTAATTTTGCTACAGTTATGAATCAGGAGACCCCCTATAAAAGGGTCATTCAACACCCAAAGGGATAGTGACCCACATGAGTAGGGACCCTTGCCTAATGACTGGAACTGTAGGATATATGGGTGTGGCTGGCATATGAGGGCATTGTTGCTATCTTCTAAGAGCATAATAAAGAAGAGAAAAAAGAGAAAAAAATAGGAGCAAAACATAGCAAGATGGAAAGGAAACAATAAAAGAAAAGATACCAGTAGGATAAACAAAGCAGATGCAACGATAAAAAAGAATTCAATAAAAAGAAAGGAAAGGTTAATTAAAACAAGAGAAGAGAAAAGTAGAATAAAAATAACTGGACACAATAACCAAAATGAAAAGGAGAACCCTCTGCATTCAAGTTGATTACAACTCGAAGCAACCTGAACACAGGGCAGATTAAAACTGCTCACTAGGCTTCCTGAGGCCGTAACATCTCCTAAAAGCCAACAGCTTCATTTTGTGGGCATTGAGCAATAGGGTTGAATCACTAATCTTGCATTTAGCAGCCAATGTTTAACTGCTCCTGCCATCAGAGTTCTTTGACCAAGAGTAGGGAGGGAAGAAGAAAAGACAATAGAAGAGAAAAAGCTACAGAAATAAATAGATGGAAAAGAAAAAAAGAGGAATGATGGAAGAAAGGTAAACTAAGGAGAGTAAATATGAGGTCGGAAAGAAGGGGCAGAGTGTGAGTTCTACAATCTGTTGTCAATTTGAGAGGATTAAGAGTGAAATGCTGGAGTTTAGTCTGTTAATCGAGTGGCAACTTGATGACCTCATTTGGAATGCTAAGGAGATAAATAGCTTGTTGTAGATGGGACACACGCTCACTCCCTGTCAGATATTTCTGATGAGAAGTCACATGAAGCTACCCTGATGCAGCAGAACCCTAGCAACTGAAGGAATCACATAAAGACCCCTGCCAGTGCTGAGATGCTTACAATGCCACTGAATTCACAAGACTGCCCACTCACTGGCCTATGATCTTCCTGCATTTGGCATCATTGAATGTGTTTCGTGACTCAGAAGATGACTTTATAGATTAGTATTGACATATGGGCTAATATAGGACTTATGGACTTGATCTGAACTGGACTGGGATGTTTTCTTAATGTTCAATTGCTCTTGTATATAGAGTTCTTTCTAATACATATATGAGCAACTATGAGCTTGTTTACTTGTTGACTAACACAGGGAGGAAGAGAAAATGTTTTGGGGAGGGTAGTGCCCCATAGGGAGAAAATTATAGCGGGCAGGATACCAAGTCAGAGCTTGACGGGTAGGGTAAAGAGACAGGGCAGAGGGAGTTAGTGTTGACCTAGAGTGTGTATGAGGCACTTGCCTCTAAAGAACTTCTTTATCTTCAGAGAACAGCTGGAAGTAGGAAAATGTAAAACTATTAGACTCTAAACAGTAATTCAATGATAAAATCTAGAGACTAACCAATCTGTGTTGGAAAAAGTTGTTGCTGCAAGACGTTGACAAAGAACTGCCAGAAGACCCTGCTAGAATCAAAAGAGGATATGGATCAAAAGATATCATTGCTGATGTCAGATGGATCTTGGCTCAAAGCAGACAAGTTTACTAGTGTTTTGTTGACTATGCAAAGCTATTGCACCATGTGGGTCATAATAAACTGAATAATCTTGAGAAGGATGGGAATTCTGAAACACTTCATTTTGTTTATTCAAAATTTGTACATGGATGAAGACAAAGTTTTGTGAATTGAACAAGGCAATACTGCATGGCTTAAACTCAGAAACAGTGTGCATTGGGGTGGTGTCTTCTCACCACACTTGTTCAATCTATATGTGGAGCAAATCATGAAAGAAGCTGGATTGTAAGAGTGCGCCATCAGGACTGAAGGAAGACTGATTAACAACCTGTGGTATGCAGATGACCAACCATGCTTGCTGAAAGTGAGAAGGCATTGAAGCCCTTGATGATGAAGATATAGGATTGCAGCCTTCATTATGGATTGCAACTCACTGTAAAGAAGGCTAAATTTCTCACGAATGGACTCATAGTAACATCACAATAAACGGAGAAAAGGTTGAAGTTGTCAAAGATTTTTGTCTTGCTTGGATCCATAACCAATGCTCATTGAAACAGCAGTCATTTACCTAATTTACATGAAATAAGTCTTTGGCACAAAACCTTTTTAGAGAATGGAAGAACAGAGATATTATATTGAGAACTAAGGTGCACCTGACCAAGCCATAGTATTCACTTTTGCAGTATATGCTTGTGAAGTTGGGCATTGAATAAGGAAGAATATAGAAAAATAAATGCATTTGAATTGTGGATCTGGAGAAGAATGCTGAAAGTATCATGGACTGCTAAAAGGAACTTGTCAATCTGTATTGGAAGAAGGACAGCCAGATTGCTCCTTAGAAGCAAGGATGGCAAGACTTTGTCTTACATACTTTAGACATATTGTCAAGAGAGAGCAGTCCCTGGAAAGAGACATCATGCTTGATAAAGAGGAGGGGTGACAAAAAGGAGCAAGGCCCTTGATGAGATCAATTGATATTATGGCTGTACCAATGGGCACAGGTATAGGAACACAAGGGACATGGTGCAGGACCATGCAGTGTTTCAGTTTGCTGTGCATAGGGTTGGAGTGGATTTGATAGCACCTAAAAACAACCTGTATCAAGCAAAAGTTATCTGAGGACTCGATACAGCCCATGCTAGTTTGCAGAGTCCGAGATAGAATTTTGGATGAGTGCTGCCTATTGGTATGAACGAAAATTGAGAGAATCATTTATAAAATGTTCCCTTACACTTAGATTTCATTGGCTCATTATTGGTGATCATTGATGCCTCCCATTGTTTTCCTAAATAATTACCCATAAATGCTAGTAGGGTCAGTTTGGGGAACTACTTTTATCACAAGCAGTTGTTCTGTAAAGTCTTCCAAACTCATAACCACTGTGTCTCCAGAAGGTCCACTCCCGCAGTGTAGCTTTTCTCCTATTTATTCCTCCAGTTTCTAGAGTTTCTGCTCTCTGAAGTGGGATTATCTGCTATTGGGAAGTGTTTGCCCAAGCCTATATCCTAATCTTTGCCTGGATCATTTCATATTTCTATTTCAAAAAGTTGAAGGCAATACCACACCACGTTCCACAGTGGTTACATCATTTGACAGGCCCACTAGTTATGTGTGAGGGTTCCAATCTCCCGACATTTTCATCAGCATTTGCTGCTTTCTGTTCTTTTAGTTTTTAAAACTTCACTATTTATGCTGAAGCAAAAAGATAGCTCAGTTGATTTTCATTTTTGTCTCTTTAATAATGTCGCTTTGTTTCACAATTGATTGGATGACAGTGAGTTTGGAGGTTTGTTTTTTTTTTGGAAAGGCTAATAGAGACATGATGGCACTGTTGAGTAAATGCTAGACTGCTAACTGCAAACCATTGGCTCAAATCTAAATGAAAGACTTTGTGGCTTTAAAAAATGACTAATGCTTACAAGTATTTCTTTATATGTTTGTTGGCCAACAGACAGTCTTCTTCAGTGAAGAATCCATTTATACCCTCTGCCTTTTAAAAAATTGGATTGTTTGTTTTTTTCCTGTTGATATATTGATGTTTTCTATACATTTTAGAAGGTTCATCCCTTGTCTGATATGTCAAAATCAAAAATATTTCCCAGTTTGTAGGTTTTCTCCTTGCTCTACTAGTGACATATTTTAATCATACAATATTCAGTTAATTTGTTGTTCAATATATCTTGCTTCTCAAGTCTTCATTTGGGTTGTATTTTCTGCTTCTGGAAATATGTTCAAATATATTTCAGTGAGGCACTAGAGCAAAATTGAATTTCTATAAGAGGAGTAGAGAGAATATGACCATGCAAGAGAAATTTTAAGAGGTAATACTTGAAGACTTCTTCAAAGGTGAAAATGTTACCACCCCCCTGCAAAACAAAAATAACCAGCCCAGGAGTAAAGAGAGGGCAAAATGATGACTTTCATAGGTGAATCAATCTAAAATAATACTAATTATAATGAGGAAAACAAATTAATACTATTTTGGGATACTTGAAACAGGCAGAATTAAAATACATGACAGCAATAACATAAAAAGTCAGAGAAGTTGAAAGCTTAAATATGTGTGCAGAGATATTCTCTAGAGAAACAAAATCAGTGACATTTTTTATGTGCATGTATGTACACAGAGATTTCATTCAAGAAATAGTTCACACAATTATAAAAGTGGGTAAATGCAGTCTAAGTGGGTAAATTCAAGTCAGATATAAGTTTAGAGGTTTCTCCTGACCTATGTAGTTGCAGATACTGATCAACAGGAAGCAGTAAGATGAACCAGAAAGACCACAAGCTGGTATAAGCTTTGTCCATGTGGGCTTTGTTGCTTCTGAGCTATATGGCCACTTGTTTACTTTCAAGCCTTTAAGACCCCAGACACTATGTATTTTGATAGCGGGGCACCATCAGCTTTCTTCCCCACCTTTGTTTATGCACACATTTGTCTTCAGTGATCATGTCAGGAAGGTGAGCATCATGAAATGCCAATTTAATAGAACAAAATGTTCTTGCACTAAAGAAGTACTTGAGTGGAGGAAGGAACTTCTTTTTTTATCACTGCCCCTCTCCTTTATCAAACATGAAAAACTTCTCCAGGGACTGGTCTCTTATGGTGTTTGTCCGAGTTCACTAGGAAAACAAATTCATAGACACTCATATTAATATAAGAACTTTATATAAAGAGTAATTATATATTTAGAAAGCATTCCAGTCAAGTCCAGATCAAGTCAAAAGTCTGATATTAATACATATGTCCAATACCAGTCTATAAAGTTCTCTTCAGACTCCTGCAATACATCCAATCATGCTGAATGCAGAAAGATCACAGGCCAGTGGGTGGAAAGTCTTCTGGATCCAGTGGTGGTGGAAGCATCTCAGCACTGGCGTGGTCTCCACTATCTTCTGGCTATATTAGCTATATATAGCTCTGGTTATATTAGCTCAGCTTCACGTGGCTTGCAACAGGAATCACTGACCAGGAGAACGTATATTTGGACCCCAGTGAGCTATTTTTTCTTTCTAGTGCCTCTAAATGTTGTCATCAAGGTGTGACCTGAATGACAGGGTAAACTCTACATTTTTACTCTCAATAGTCTCAAATTGCTACCAGATTATGTAACTACCACAGGTGACTATTGGTCGGTATCACTCTATGGCAGTTTGGCTGGGTTTTTATCTATTGAAGGAAACTCACTGTGAGTTTCCTAGATTATAACTCTTTTTGGAAGTAAACCTCATCTTATTCCTGTGGAGTGGCCGGTGTTTTAGAACTGCTGACTTTGAGCTCAAGAGCCTAATGCATAATTTGAAGCTTCCAATTCTTCAGTTTTCCTTGTGTATTATCCAGTTTCCCACACATCTGGGGAAATTGAATATACAGCGGCCTCCATCATGCTATTTTAGTTCTCAGATTGATATCTTTACTTTTTAGTACTTTAGATTTGTCAGCAGCAACAGTATGCACATTATTTTCAGAAGAATATGAACCAAGGACCAAAACTGATCATGTTCTGGGCAGTAAGGCAATCCCCAATAAACTACATAAGACAACAGTTTTTAGATGTATCAAGAGTGTAAAGAAATGTGAAGAAAACTACAAAGTTGAGACAAAAGAGGGAAAAACATCAGCATCAATAAAGTGAAAGACTGTGGCAGAGATCCATAAAAATGGTGGAGGAAAACCATATTTACCACTGATGTAATACCTATTGAAGTGCAGGTCTCATATCATTCAGCCTTTTCAATTTTAAACATACATCTTGGCCTCTGCAAGATTTTGGCTTAATTCTTGTAAGATGTTGCATGATGACCAGGTACCACAAGATGAAAATTTTGCTTTTAAGCAATTTAAAGTGCTTTTATGCAAGATGGAAGTGACTAAAGATTATTTTTATAGAGCATTTTGAAATGAGGATGTCTTGGATTTACCAATATAATCCAGAGAATCAACCATGACAGTGGCTTCACAGGAGACAGACTAGGCCAGTTCAATTCAAGGTAGGTAAACTCAGAGAGTTATGGCAACTATCTTTTGGAATTTGAAAGAAGTAATCTTGATGTATTTCTTAAAGTATCCAGGACGATCATATAGGTTCATTAAGGAGAAGATTTAAGGAAATTGAAAACTGCATGGTTGAGAAGAGGCCAGGAGCTTGTGCTGAGGGATTTTCCAATGTGACAATTCATCTACTCATTCTTCAAGGGTCTCAAGGTTCATCCCATGAAAATTCTGCTGGCGAACCTTTTCCATTGCAACTTACAGTCCAGATCTTGTCTTTTCAGGCTTCTTCCCGCCCCCCAAAGATAAAGAATATTTCAAAGGACTATAATTTGAGTCCTTCAAAATTTGCAAGCTGTCATTTCAATGTGGCATAAAGCAAAGTGTATAGAATGCTTTGGGGAAGGGTTGGCAAAATGAAAGCAATAGTTTCAGATGTGGCTGGACATAGATGGAGAATGGGTTGAAAAACAGTAGTTGCACATTTTGATATTTTCATCTATCAAAAGTTATTATGATTCAGTAATAGTACTTTTCACTTACTTTCATGGGTGTGGAAATATTACCGATCTATTGGGACCTATCCACCACTCATCTGTCAATACATTGTGCCATGCGTGCATGTTGCTGTGAACTCAGAAACTATGTCAAAGGTATTTTAAATACCAGCAGGGTTACCCATGCTGAACAGGTTTCAGTGAAGTTCACAGGCCAAAACCAGACTACTAGTAAGGTAGAATAAGATGTTCACTTCTGAGAGAACAGCCCCTGGAAACCTGATGAATGGCAGAGAAAGTTATTTTATACAGGGCCAGAAGATTTGCCTCTCAGGTTGGAAGACAGTCCAAATAAAACTGAGGAAGTATTGTCTCTTCACAGTATCATCAAACAATGCTGGGGGTGGAGCAAAGGTTTTGGGACCTTCATTTACGTATGGGACATAACTCAAAATGAGAAGAAACAGCAACAGACACTGACTAATACGCAAGATGTGAAATGCATGAAGTAAAATATAGGAAATTATTAAAAATAACATGGAACATATTGATATACTGGGCTGAAATTAGTAATTTTGAATTGGACTATCAATAATTTGATCTAATATGCCAAGAATACACAATTTTGAAGGAATGGTGTCACATTTATAATAAAAAAGGCATTTAAGAACCTATATGGATGCAAAATGCTGCATGTAATCGTATACTGTTTACAAAGAAAATCAGTTAATAAAACTATTATTCAAATTTATAGAACCAATAAGTCAATGATAAAGATATTGAAACATTCTACCAGCTTCTTCTGTTTGAAATTGATCAAACATATAATCAAGATACACTGAGTTTTTTCATGTTCATATATTATTAACACAGCACATAGAAGAAATGTTCACTTCAACATGCGATCAACATAACACAACAAAGTGAAGGAGACTATTGCTGTTGAGTTTGTGTTTACACAAAGTCATGATAAAGGACAGAGTAGTCCTGCTTACAGGGTTTCCAGGATTAAAAATCCGCAGGGGGATGTGGATGCATGTACTATCTAATGAGTGTGGCATCAGAAGTAAGTATAAAAGTATATTTCCCTTGAGGTCACCATTGTTACCTGATGGTTAGTAGATAGGATCTTTGCTTAGTAGAATTGTGCTCTATAGCCCAAAAAGGCTATGAGTTCTGAACAGCCTTTATTCCTTTAGGCTAACAAGGATTCATTGATATTTACTGAAATTCAAAGTTGGAAACACAGAGGAAGGATCCATAATTGGAAATATAGCATTTGTGAGACAACTGTATCTGAAGACAAATGGATAGAATTTTGCAAGATCAATGATTTCTTTGCCACTAATACCTTGCCCAACAACAGAAACAGAAACTAGAAACATGAATTTCACTGGATGGAATTCACAAGAATCAAATTGACTAAATCTGTGGGGAATAAAGGACAGAGAAACTCAGTACTACCAGCCATACCAAGTCAGGAGCCAATTTCCATAGCAATATCTTCTATAAAAATTCAATGTGAAGATGAATAAAATTAAAACATGTACACAGAGGCAAAATACAACTTTGTATTCTACGAAAGCATTTGAGAACATCTTAAGAATAGATTTGATGCACTGGACACTCCAAAAGACATAACTGCTTGCTGAAAGACAAGAAGGCTTGAATCACTTATTGATGCAGATCATCGATGGGAACCTTCTGTATGGACTGCAAATTACTATAAAGAAAACTAAATTATCATTTCTGGAACAATATACACCATCATGATAGAAGAAATGTTGGAGCTTCCAAAGCTTTCATTTTAATTGGATCCATAACCAAATGCTCATCGAAGAAGCAATTAAGAAAACAAATGGAAAACTTGCTGCAAGGATAAATTTAAAGTGTTTGTGGCAGTCACCAATCTGTGTCAATTTCAACATTGAGAGTGTTGGGGTGAAGCCTAGCCTGTCAATCTGGGGACAGCCAATGAGGCCTCTGTACGGGAATGACTTTCTCCTGAGAATTCTGGGAAGTCTCACGGTATTTCCCAATTGGAAGCAAGAGACTTGACTTGGTCTCTTGGAGGTTGTCTACTGACAAGACAACATGGCAGCATGATATAGACCCTGGGTTCTGGAGACTAGAGGAGCCAGAGGAGAAGCCATATGTACTTATCCCGATGGAATCAAACCTCTGGGGTCAGAGAAGGCACGTGGAGACTCCTACCAGCGATGAGATGCTTCTACCATCACTGGTACTGCTGAGTCCTGGAAATGAGGAGCTATGGGGAGACCTCTGCCAGCACAGGGATGCTTCTACTGCCACTGGACACACAAGCCTCTGCACCCAGTGGTCTGTGATTGTCCTAGTGTCTTTGCACATGCTTTATATGTCAGAAGGAGACTTAATAGACTGGCATCAGACATATGGGCTAATATTGGACTTATGACCTTGGACTAGACTGATTTGGGATGCTTTCTCACAGTTCTATCCCTCTTTTGTATAAACCTTTCCCTTATATCCATATTCGTGTTTATGAATTTGTTTCTCTAGTCTACACAGACTAACACAGTGTTACAGAGTAAAGATGCCACTTTAAGGACTCAGTGCACCACCTCCATTCCAAGATATTTTCAATCACCTCATATTCTTGTGAACGTTGGACAATGAATCAAGAAGACCAGAGACAAGTTGACACATTAGGATTATGGTGTTGGAAAATAATATTAAAAGCTTCATGGACTGCAAGAAGAATAAATATCTGTTTTGGAGGCAGTACAACCAGCAACATTCTCAGACGCTAAGATGGTGAGCCTTCATCTCACATATTTTGGGCATATTATCATGAGAGACCTGTGCCTGGAAAAAGACATTATGCTTAGTAACATAGAAAGTCAACAAATATGAGGTAGACTGAAATAGTAGCTGCAACAATGAGTTCAAGCATAGCAGTTGTGTGGATTGCACAAGACCAGGCAGTGTTTCCTTCTGTTGAATCAGGCTACTGTGAGTTAGATCAATTTAGAAAATAGCTGACAACAACATGTTGGTCACATAGTTAATAGCAATCCACTGTGTTGCTGTGGTAGTTTTATAAGTCTTCATGAAAAGGAGAGGAAATTCATGTCAATGTAAAAAGTTAGTTTTCACAGAAAGTAATAATCCTGTTTATTTTTGCAAAATACTTGGGCTGAGCCCCAGTGGCATAGTGGTTGTGCACAGGACTGCGGCCCACTGGGACGGAGGTTCAATTCCAGCAGCAGGGCTGGGCTTCCTACTCCCACCACCAGAGAGCAGTGATGCCCCCCCCAAAAAATACTCATATTAAATTAATTAAAGTTACATGAGTATATGGGTCAATTTATGGAGAAATGAGAAATCTGTACAGTGAACTTTCCAATATATTAGTATGAGATGTCCTCAACTTACTTAAGTTTTTTATTTTATCCAAATAATTCTGAATAAGTTTTTCTCTGTGGGGATATTGTACAATATTCAGAATACTGATTCTTCATTAATTGAAATTTTAGCTATGCTTTAAATAGTTTGTTTGTAAATTTTTCATTTCTCTTTGTCCTTGGCATGCAGAAGCATAGAAGTACATTTGAATATACATGTGACTTAATGCCATTTGATATTTGAAAATTTCTTTTTGTTTTTTGTTTTTTTTTGTGGGCATCACTGCCTCTGGTGTTCGTGGGTGCTACCCAGTGCTGCTCCTGAGAGCCGCTGCTGGATTTGAACCGCCACGCCCGCGGGCTGCAGTCCCGCACTCCATCACTTATGCCACCGGGGCTCAGCCCGAAAATTTCTTTGTTTACAATATGAAATACCTATTAAAACATGAGTAAGCCTGAAAATCACAAGAAATTGAATAGGATTTCAATTAACACACATGGCAGATAAATGAACTCAGCCCACTGTCTTCTCGCCAACTTCTGATTCATAGTGACCTAGGGCAAAGTAGAATTGTCTTTTTTGGGGGGGGAGGTGGCATCACTGCCTTTGGTGGTCGCGGGCGCTACCCAGCGCTGCCCCTGAGAGCAGCCACTGGATTTGAAGCGCCAAGCCCGCAGGTCGCAGTCCTGCACTCAACCACTTACGCCATCGGGCCTCAGCTCCCAAAGTAGAATTGTCTTTATGGAATTTCAAGACAGTGAATCTTCTTTTTGTGTGTGTGGGCATCACTGCCCTCTGGTGGTCGTGGGAGCTACCCAGTGCTGCTCCTGAGAGCCGCCGCTGGATTTGAACCTCCAAACCCGGGGGCCGCAGTCCCGCATTCAACCACAACGCCATGGGGGGCAGCCCGACAGTGAATCTTTATAGGAGTAGGAAGTCTCATCTTTATTCCTCTGGACATCTGGGCTCCTTTCACAGGTAGCAGTAGCCTAAATGAAAATCATGTTGACTTTGGAAAAGAAAAGTAGATCAACAAGAGATATTCAGAGTTTGGCTATTGTTGGATGTAGATGGAGAGAAAGGATAGGTTCATAGTTGTTTCAAAATCTAGAAGGATTAAAAACAACACACACAAAGGTAGAGGATCAAAACTGGACCTTGAATGAAGAGAGAGATATCCAACACTGAGCTCATTAAATTTAAAGGGCTTGTCAAAAACTGTCCAGCGAGAAGTTGGATTTAATGTAAGTATGACACACAAGAGAGATCTTGGCAAACTTTATTATGTAAGTGATAGACAATGATATAGAGATCCAAGAGATTACCTTATAAGTGTGTAGGAAGATAAGAAAATAGTTAGAAGTAGAACCCTGGATCTATCAATTTGTAAAATGTTGATAAATAAATCAGAGCAGGAGATCAAGAGATAAAACAAAGAAGTTAGAAGAACTTTAAGAGAAACAGAAGCCAAGTGCAAGAAAACATCAGTATAAATTACTACAGCAATCAAGTTAGGGAAGAAAGTTGAGAAGACCATAAAAAACTTTTGGATTGGGTACAAAAGGGTCATAATGACTTGCAAGAAACATTTTGAATTTCTCAGAAGAGTGAGAACTAGATTGTGATTCTTGGTGTATTCAGCAAGTAATATGAACAGGGCTTTCACAGATCTTCATGTGTGGGTGCTAAGACTTGAAAATGCCCTACCCCCAAAGAGTAAACAATGGACTATCAAAAGTTAACTAGCATAATTAGCATTATCAGAGATACTTAAAAAATTCTGGGTCACTTTCTTCAGAGTTGCTGATTTAGTAGATTTGAAGTGGGGCAATTGTTTTCACCAAGTGCCCCAAGATGATTAAGATGTAGAATTACTAAAGGACACAGTTTTAGAAAAACCACAGTGGAGGGAAAGCTTGTAAATATATATAGCTATGACAACCAAAAAATAGCTGATCCATGGGGGCTTGGGAAGGGGTGGGATCCCAAGATTAGGTGGTGGAACAAACATTATAAATGAAAAAGAAAAATATACTTGTTCCACTGTGATAAGATAGAAAGTGTATAAGACATGCAGGATAAGCAATTGAGGGCAGAAAACAATGGAACCAATGGTTCCAGGGGGACACGGGAGATGGGGGATAAGAAGGGGTGTCTCAAAAAACTCAGGGAAAAGAGAACAACAAGTGATCTAAAATTGATAGCAAGGAGGACATAAGATGCCTGGTATGGCTTGATCAAGGGCAATGTAGCCAAGCAGAGTTATTGAAACCCAAATGAAGCCTGGATTCATAGTGGGACAAGAGGAAAGTTAAAGAAAATAAAGAACTAGGAGGCAAAGGACATTCATAGAGGCTTAAATGCAGGCATTTACATAAGTAAATATATGTATATCATATGTCTATATATATTAGTATTAAGGTAGCAGATGAATATGTGGCCTCTACTCAAGGACTTGCTCAATGCAAGTGCTCCATGAAGCTCACCTTCTTGACATGGTCACTGAAGACAAACCAGGTGCATAAGCAAATGTGGTGAAAAAAGCTGAGCTGCTGGCTATCAAAAGATATACCATCAAGGGTCTTAAAGGCTTGACAATAAACGCATGGCCATCTAGCTGAAAAGCAACAAAGCCCACGTGGAAGAAACACATTAGTCTGTGTGATTGCGTGGTGTCAATGGGATCAGGTATCAAACATCAAGAACACACAACAAAAATATCATATCAATGTAAATGAGGGGGAGTGCATGGACACCCAGAGCCCATCTGTAGGCAATTGGACATTTCCTTATAGAAGGATTGTGGGGAGATAATGAGCCAGTCAGGATGCAGTATAGGACTGCTGAAAAGTACAACTTTCTTCTAGTTCTTTAATTCTTCCTGGCCCCCACTCTCATGACCCCAATTCTACCTTACAAATCATCAAAGGATGTATATGGATATAGATCAGAGCTGGAAACTCAGGGAATCCAGGACAGATAAACCCCAAGACTTGTGTTACCAAGAAGATAAGTGAAGGTTGGGGGATAAAGGGAGACTTTATTGCAACGATCTACATATAACCCATTCACAGGGGGATGGACAACAGAAAAGTGGGTAAAGGTGGTAAGGGAGGCATCGGTCAGTATAAGACATGAAAAAGTAATAGTGATGTATACATTATCAAGGGTTCATAAGGAAGAGCAGGTGGGGAAGGGAGGGGAAAATGAGATGCTGATACCAAAGGCTCAAGTAGAAAGAAAATGCTTTGAAAATGATGGCAACAAATGTACAAATGTGTTTGATACAAAGGATTGAAGTATAGATTGTGATAAGAGCCCCCAATGAAATGCTTAAAAACAAAACTAAAAACAACCAACCAAACAAAAAAAAATCAGAGAAGAAGAGTCAGGATAGTTATACTATTTGTAGAATATAATGAATGCCACTGAAGTGTAGCTACAGAAATTGTTGTATATGATGCCTGCTGTTTGTGGTCTCAGCAATAAAAGTAAAATTCATTACTTTTTAAAAAGCAAATCAAAACAAAAGAGAATGGTGCCTGGCTATCAAAAGGTATAGCATCTGGGGCTTAAAGCCTTTAAGATATATAAGCAGCCATCTAGCTGAGAAGCAATGAAGCCCACATGGTAGACGTAAACCAGCCTGTGTGATCATGAGGTGTCAATAGGATCAGGTATCAGGCATCAAAAACCCAACAAAGATATCATATCAATATGAATGAGGGAGCGCACAGAGAGGAGATCCAAAGCCCATTTGTCAGTAATTGGACATCCCCTTACAGAATGGTCACAAGGAAGAGAGGAGCCATCCAGTATACCATTTAGCACCAAGGAAACAAACAACTTTCCCTAGTTCTTTAATGCTTCCTACCCTCCCCCACTATTATGAGTATCAAATTCTACCTTACAAATCAGGCTAGACCAGAGCATATACTGCTACAGATAAGAGCTTGCAGCACAGGAAATCCAGCACAGATAAATCCCTCAGGACCATTATTGAGAGTAGCCAGAATGTCCCTTAGAGGCCAGGATGGTGAAAGTTCATTTCATGTATTTTGGACATATAAGCTGAAGAGGTAACTCCCTGGAGAAGGATACCATGTGTGGTAAAGTGAAGGGGCATTGAAAAAAAGGAAATCCCTTTATAAGATGGATTGGCACAGTGACTAAAACAGTGGGCTCAAACATAAACCCAACTGTGAAAATAGCACATAACCAGACAGTGTTTTGTTTTGTTGGACATAGGGTCGCGATGGCATGGGACCAATCTGAGGGCATCTAGCAAAACAATATGGCTGTATTCAGGAATGAAATTTAAGTAGATCAACTATAAATTAATAAAAAAACAAGAATGACAAAATCATGACGGACTTAGTTATGTGTTATCAAGAAAGACCCAATTACTATAAAGAGACATCAAACTTGGTAAAATAGAAGATCAACGAAAACATGAGAAACCTCCAACAAAATGGATTGCCAGAATGAATTCAACAGTGAACTCAAACATACCAGTAAGCAAGCAAAAGGTAGAGGGCCAGTCAAAATTTCGTTCTTTTGTACTTAGGCCTACTATGAACTCAATGATGAAATGGAAAAAGGACATTTCTGTAGTTTATATGCCCTACGAATGGGGTTGGTTCTCTTCATAATTATGCAGAGTTCCACATCCAAATTGATGAAAGGAAGACATGAATGATCTCTCAAGGAAAAATAATACATACCATGACAAGATCAGCATAGCTGACCAATTTCTTTGGACCCCAAAACATGCCTACTGAAGACAATTGGCTCAGGTCAAACCTAGCATTTTTGGTTTTTCACAGTCCAAACCTAATGTTTTATTTCTCTGCACTTGCTTATTTTATACACATTAGGTTCACACAGAGGTTACATTTATTCCCCACCCCAAAACCACAGGAATCAAGCAAATGTGTTTTGATGGATTTCCGTAGTTTCCTTTCAGAACCAGATGTTGGACAGAAGTCATCTTAGTGAAAACACTTGCTGAAACAGGTCAAACGCAGAAGAATATCTGAAGAAGAAATTGACTGGGAAAAAAAGGTATTCAGCTTATCTATAATTTATCACTATAATTAAATATTATGTTTGAAGTTTGTAATCCCTGAAAACCTTTAAACAGTGATTCTCATAAATTCTAGTACACATGACACTACCACAGGTATCCAGCAACTATATGTGATAAGATTATTTGGATACTATATTTTGATGTAGAACCAATGAGGCGAATCTGCATAATTCAGGCATTAAGGTTTAGATTTTGTAGTTAAGAGCACTCTTATCAAATGTGAAATAAATCAAAATTCTTTCAGCCCTTTCTTTCTCTTCTGCAATATGAAAGTCTTTTGGAACCAGATGAGCTCATAGTGGAAAATTGAAAAATAGTAGGTTACAAAATATTTTCAGTAAGAATTTGATAAAGTACCAGTATTTAATTATTAGGACTGCCATAAAAATTACCACATACCGAGCAATTTAAAATATCAGTATTTTATTATTCCTGAATATGATTCCAATGAAAGTGGTTTCATACTTCCTGTAGACCTTATGCTCAGCAATCTTTTGAATGGCAACAGAAGCTACAGTTGCAGGAAGCCAGTAAAAGAACAACTACAAAATCTATCTTTAATCACATTGAATTTAAGGTGACATTAAAGTTAGCAGGTAACTATGACAGGAAAGGAATGAAAGATGTAGGAGTAAATGTGGGGTCTGTCTCCTGTGAATTCCAGACATTGTACAGGGATTTAGTACATGCAGTCTAGAGAGTTACAAGGTTCTATTTCTGACTCTGACATTCAGTATGTTTCAACTTTGGGAAACTGTTCTCTGGTTTTCTTCAGTTTCCTCTTCTGGAGATAGTAAAACACCTTTCTCTAAGATTGCTGTCGTGATTCAATAAGTTCATGTGACGTGCTCAGAATGGTGCCATGCAAATAGAATATACTGTATGAATGATAGCAGCTAATTGTGTGTCAGTGTGTCCCCAATAGTCATGTCCTCTTCTGGCTTTTAATGAAAGCTCTTTGTGCTTAGGAGTGTTCTTCAGAACAACAACTAAAACAAAATCGCAACCAGCCCCCACCCCAAATAGCAACAACAACAAATATTTCTAAACTTTCTCCATGAATATGGCTGCACAATGATCTCTAAATAGAAGGTATGGGATGCGATTTATGGGAAAGTTCTGTAAACAGCAATTATTTAGCTGGTTGGATTGTTTCCTCCTTTGCCCTTCCCCTTCTCTTTCCTGAAATAAAGAGAGGATGGCTAGAGCTGCTGGAGCCATTTTGTTCCATGAGGAAAACCCCAAGAGAGGATTCTTGATGCTGACGTCCTTGTGTCATTGAACCTTACCATGTCAACATTCTCATCACCCAAGAAAAATGTAAACCACTGTGCCTTTAAGTCAAATTTGTACGTTAAGTCAACCTTAAATAATTTTTAAATTATGTGCCCATAAGCCAAACCAACCTCACTACCATTGAGTCGATTCTGACTCATAGTGACACTATAGGACACTGCTCCCTGGGGTTTCCAAGGCTGTAAATCAGGAGCAGACAGATCCATCTTTTTACCCAGGGAACAGTTTAACTCCTGACTTTGTGGTTAGCAGTCAAATGCACCAATTATACCACCAGGTCTCTTATAAATGATATGCCTTCTATTATTACAAATGAAAACTTAAATTGAGGAAATTGTCTTGGGGAAAGAGAAGAATTGGATCCAAAAGAACCATATTATGAAAATCTAAGAAGAACAATATTTCAAAACGGAGGAATTAATCTTCAGTATGTATTATAGATCCTTACACTATTTTTTGACTTTGTGAAAAAAAACAGGTTTAGGAAATTATTACTAACAAAGCAATAAATAAAAAATTTTAAAGTTGATTCAGTCTTTAAAAAATCAGTCTGGCTGAGCCCTGGTGGCATAGTGGTTGTGCGCAGGACTGCGGCCCACTGGGCTGGAGGTTCAAATGCAGCAGCAAGGCTGGGCCTCCTACTCCCACCACCAGAGGGCAGTGATTCCCACCCCCCAAAAAAAAGAAACAGAAAAAAAAATCAGTTTCAAAATAAGATATAGGGGAGGAAACAATAAAAAAATATTTTATTTGGGGCACAGATAGCTCTTATATCAAGTCATACATCCATCTATTGTGTCAAGCATATTTGTACATTTGTTACCATCAACATTTTCATAACATTTTCTTTCTCCTTGAGCCCTTGGTATCAGCTCCTTATTTCCCCTCCATCCTCCCTCCTTCATTAACCCTTGATAACTTATAAATTACTATTTTTTTCATGTCTTACACTGACCCATGTCTCCCTTCACCCAGTTTGCTGTTGTCCACCCCTCTAGGAAGGGCTTATATGTAGATCATTGTGATCTGTTCCCACTTTATCCCCTCACCTTCCCCTTCCCCTCCTGGTATCACCACTCTCATTATTGTTCCTGAGGGGTTTATCCATCCTGGATTCCCTGTATTTCCAGCTCCTATTTGTTCAGTATACCCTATGGTCTACCCAGATTTGTAAGGTAGAATGGGAATCATGTTAGTGGGGTTTTGGGGGAGGAGTGAACATCAAAACACGATGGGAAAGTTGTATGTTTTATCTGTGCTATACTGAACTGTGGCTGGTTCATCCCTTCCTTGTGACTAATCTGTAAAGGCTGTCCAATTGTCTATGCATGGGCTTTGGGTCTCCACTTGCCTGCCCCCTCATTCTCATTGATAGGAGTTTTTGTCTGGGTCTGTGATGTCTGATGCATGATTCCATCAACATCTCATGATCACACAGGCTGATATGCTTCTTCAATGTGTACTTTGTTATTTCTCAGCTGGGTGGCTGCTTGTTTATCTTCAAGCCTTTAAGATCCCAGATGCAATACCTTTTGATAGATAGCCTCCATCTGTTTTCTTCACCACATTTACTAGGCACCCATTTTGTCTTCAGCAATTGGGCAACACAATTTTTATATGAAAAAATACTACAAGGATTTGGGACACAATGATAGCAGGTAACCAAGTGCAAGCTCAATATCTATTGTATCTAAAGTGTATATCTCTAAAGTATATATATATGTAAAGTATATAGATATATCTTACCAGTCTATTTTAGAGGTAGCATTATCAAAAACTATCAAAACTATTCTATCAAAACCTATCAAAATCAGTCTATTTTAGAGGCAGCATTATCAAAAGCTACCAAAACTCTGTCTTCAGAAGTAAGACATATGACAAAAAGCAAAGAAAGTAGAAAATACCAAGTATATGGTAGTCTTAAGTAGCCAATGAGTGGGCAACTTGAAAGCAAGAGATTTGAACCAAAGTATACTGACTTCAAATCCATGGCCCCGAGTCTTTTTGAAGATGCACCCTTCCACTTGACACAGAAAGCACTTGTGTTTTTGAAGATGCACCCTTCCACTTAACACAGAAAGCACTGGCAATTGTATACTAAAATGAACACATCAGATCCTCCCCATCTGCTATAATACATATTGTATCTTCTCAATTTCAAAGGTACCAACTCAGAAAAGTTATTATTTTGTTTAATATCATTTATTCTCTAATCTACTCGCTACCTCTCTTCCTAATGATATATGCATATTAGTAATCTTAATTTTCATGTGATAGTTATTCTTGGTGTAATGAAAGGTCTCCAAGTAAACCCTTGGACAAGCTGCCCACCAAAGGCTTACAGACCAAATTAAGATCATACCACTTATTACATTATTTTGAAATGCACAGCAAGAAACGAGGAGAAGAAGCAGTATTAGATTGCTACACTTAGAATAAGGTGCAAGCAGGGCTGAAAAACCATTCTGATTGGATTCTTGATTAACAAATGTACATATTGTCTGCTTCTCTTTCTGCTACATTAGCTTTTCTTGTCAACTCTAGGGCTGTGGGGACCAGAGTGAAGGGTGAACAAGGAGAATCAGCAAATCATACACAGCTGTTTAGAGCTAATCATGCACATAGTTGGTCTATTGACGAGATATAGGGACAAGTGTTGCACAAGTTCAACAACTATCCTAATAATAGGCTACATTTTTTCCCTTCTTAGATAAGTATGCAAGATGAGAATAAATGTGACTAAATGGTAGACAACATGAGTCATGAGTCTTACTAGAGCCTATGTTTCAGTGTCAATGAATGTCCGTCATCTCTAGTCCTTTCATCATTTTCTCCATGTTTCAGCACATACAACATAATCTGTGTTATCATAAATTAATGACTTCTTTATTGCACTAATTAGTAAGGAATACAATTTTTATACCATGAGCTATGCTCAATGCATGATGACTTATATAATGAAACTTATTCTGCGTTTTTAGTCAGTGGGTAGAAAATGAGCTCATATTAAACAGCAATATCCCACATTTCATAGGCTAATGCCATAACCTCGCCAACACAGGACCTTCGTGCTCTTCAGTCTTTCCAGCAGGCACTTTGGAGCATCCTCAAGGATGCCTGATGTACACACAGAAACCGTCTGCCTCAATGTGCTCTACTTCCCAGGTGAATACGTAGCTCTCATGTAGTTCAGGTGTGGACTGTAGCTACCTTTTATAAGTTGTGTGGCCCCCCAGAAGAGAAGCCTTTTCCCTATTGTCATTTAGTGTTTTCTTTTGAAATGTATTCCTCTTTCTCTCTGTGATTCTTAGATCTGAGTCCAGTAAGAGAAGTGAGTAAGACAAAATATCAAAGATTATGAGTAATCCAGAGAATGATATTTTGTCTTAGGCTGCAATAGTGGACCATGTTCAGTATGCGCTGAGCTTCTTTTTGGAATACTTTTAAAAAGGCCCCATAGTCTTATCAGGAAAAAGCACTTATATATATAAATCTCAGACTCAAGCTGAAAATTCTTACTCCCAGATATTCATTACATTATTATCAGTTGATTATTCTAAGCGAGGGATCTTCAAACTTTTTAAACAGGGGGCCAGTTCATTGTCCCACAGACCATTGGAGAGCAGGACTATAGTTAAAAAGCAAACAAACAAACAAACAAACTATGAATGAATTCACTGTGGGTCCAGGAAGAGTCAGCTGCTAAGCAGGACAGTAGCAGCAGGGGCAAAAACACCCAGTCGGCCAGATAGATGTCCTTGGCAGGCCGCATGTGGCCTGTGGGCCGTAGTTTGAAGACCACTGTTCTAAGCCTTTAAAACCTGATTGATAGATATCATCCTATTATACTGTTGAAAAATTTGAGGTTCCAGAGAAGTAAAATAATTTGTTCAAGTACTGTAATCCTTGACTAGGCTTGCCATGTTCAATTCCTCTTAGTCCTTGCAATTCTGGAAGTGACTGTGTATAGCCTACATAGTTCCAATGTGACTCAGAATATGAATGCCTTGTTATCACTACTTATGTACTAACGCTTAAGCATGGAGTCTTGGTGGTGCTGAGGATTAGGCACATGACTGCTAAGTGAGCAGTTAAGAGTTCAAACTCACTAGCTCTTCAGAGATTAAGTTTGGAAAAAATGAGGCCCAATGAAAAGAAGCTGTCTGCTCCCAGAATATGCTATGAATTTGAAGTTATTCAACAGCAGTGGGTTGGACTTTTTGATTTTGGAACAATGACATGGGCAGGGGAAGGAATTGTTTGCAGAACTTGATTGTTAGTTCCAGGTAATATAGTTTAATAAAAGTTTCATTAACTAGTTAGTAGAAATTGGGCCATCTTTGATTAAGGTGACCAGAGACCCCGCTTTTTAACAACTTGTCCCACATCCTGCAGCGTTTTAAAATTAAATAAATAGACTGAGCCCTGGTGGCGTACTGGTTGTGTGCGAGACTGCGGCCCACTGGGATAGAGGTTCAATTCCAGCAGTGGCTCCACAGGAGCAAAGGCTGGGCCTCCTACTCCCACCACCAGAGGGCAGTGATGTACCTCCCCAATTTTTTTT
>PVJH01020932.1:0-39598 GCA_004026705.1 Nesogale talazaci
AAACAAAAACCTCTGGACTCTGAGGTTGGGGTGAATACTTCAGAGCACCAGCACACCCTCTCTTCCCAGGGGTCGACCGTGGGAGTCCTCTGCACCTCTGCCTTTTTAGAAAGAGGCGCCCTGGTAGTGAAGTGGTTACACGGTGGGCTAAGCTGCAAGGTCCGAAGTCTGAAACCACAAGCCACTCCGGGAGAGATAGACTGGGCTTCCTCCTCCTGTAAAGAGTTATCATCTTGGAAACTCACTGGGCAGTTCGACTCTGTCCTGACGAACTGGCATCCCGTCGGGGGCTGTGAGTTTGCTTTGGTTCAGCTCCCACAGATAAATCTGGGATTGAGTGGTATTTTGTGATGAAGCATGGTTTTAGGTCTGAGTGTGTTTCCACGGAGAGTTGATCTCTAGCCGTTCTTTCCCATGCTGCCTGTTTTTCCTTCCGTGGAGTCAGAGGGCACCCACAGGGAGGGCAGGAAGTTTCTAAGATGCCGGACCTCTGGACAGAGCTGCCAGGGGTCAGCAGACTCACGATTGCCATACGTCCCTGTAAAATACAGAATTTACTCAAAACGTGCCCGCTAAAATAGCAGTCAAACTGCTGTGCCTCCTCCTGCTCCCCCAAAACTTGAAAGTTTCCCCAAAAGAGCCATCACAGATGAAAATACCTTTCACTGGGTGTAACAAGTACCTGTCAGTCTCTCCTGAGTTCCCCTTTGAACCACCCCACCGAGATAAGCCATGCTGGTGTGTGCGTGTGTGTGTGTGTGTGTGTGTGTGTGTGTGTGAGAGAGAGAGAGAGAGAGAGAGAGAGAGAGAGCATATGCATACCATGATGTCAGAATGCAACAGATCAGCAGGTCTTTTCTCCCACGGAGCGAGGGCTGTTTGGAACCGCTGACCTTTCTGTTAACAGCCGAGCGCTTCACCAGTGGACACTCAGGGCTCTTTGAAGAGGACAGACTGAGCCCAGAGCAGGCACCGCTGGGTCCCAGAGCTCATTGCTAAAAGACCCAGCTGTTCTGAATCCTGGGTCAGCATCACTGCCAAGCAAACGTCACCTGGCTCATTTTCCCAGGGTCACACACTGGAGAGGGAAGGAATTCTGTCAGGAAGCAGAGCATAAAGGAAAAACACACTCCAGTTCTCTCTTAGACAATTTAGATTTTCTAGAGCTTTATTTATCGTGACTTTTCTTTTGGTTTTTGACAAGAAGAGCCAAAGTACACAGAGAAAAACAATATGTATATTGTGCTATGATGCCTCCAGGGGCCATAGGACAAAAGGAAATGAAGTCCCGTGGAGAGAAAGAAAGTGGCCTGTTTCTCTCCAGGCTGTTAAGTACTTGTTGGCCTCTCCCCCGCCCCTCCACCCACCCCCATTGATACTTAAACCCAAGGAAGTTAAAAGGTTGGGGATGAGTAAGCAAAATGCCCTCCATTAAAGGGTCAAGGCCCAGGGCTTGGGGCATCTGTCACTGAATTAACCAAATCAAGTTCGAGCTTGTGGCGTCTGACCAGCCAGAGGCAGAAGCTGGCCTGAGGAGCAGCTTGATTCCATTAGTGGGATTGGCTGTGGAGAAAAACCAGCCACTATTTGCTGAGCTGGATATGTCATCATCGCAAAGAAAGGAGATGCCAGCAAGCCCTCCTGCAGCACAGGTCATGGAAGCGCCCTGCAGTCCCGTGTCTCAGCACTCTACTGCTAGCTCAAAGGTCCACCGGTCCACTGCCAAAAGAAAGACCTGGTGATGGACACCAGGAAACTTGCAGCCTGGAGAGCCCCTTGGGGCTGTTCTGCTTCGTCACCTTGGGTCACTGGGTGTGTCGGCAACAGGGACGCACTCATGCCCAGGAAGGACAGCCCTGGTGTAGTTGGCAGATGTTTGGTTCTGGGCTTAGCTCATCCTGCACCTTGTGGAACCAGAGTCACAGCAGGGGGTTGCTTCTCTGGGTGGACATTTCAAGACAGAAAGTCGCAGCAGGAAGGTGTCCAACAGTGTCTGGTCACCATTTCCATGGTCTTGGGAGTGGGCTGGATAGGACTCGGAACAAGGGAGTTCGTAGGAATCCCAACATTTCCAGCCACACACATGAGAATATTAGGCCATACCCTCTGTTTGATGGTGAAAAAATTAAATGAAAATCCCCATGAGCAGGAAATCTAGTTTAAAGTGCCCACAACATCAGCTGCCTTTTGGAGAAAATGACACACTGTGCTCCAGATCGTCAGACTCCTCTCTTTAACCAGGAAGAGCACCAGTGGCCTGTAAATGGGTGGGAATGGCATTGTGACGGTCTTTCTTGAGTGGGGCCCTGGCTGGCACGAGATGTTGGATCGACTCCATGAACATGGGTGTTTGTTGATTGGGTGCTGATTGTGTGGTGGGCATCATTGAAGCACGTTACAGGCATGAGGTCATTGAAATAGCACCCCTTTGGGGAAGGTGGTGGTCGTGTTGCAAAGATTTTTTAAAAAAGAAAGATGCAAATAATTTGCTGCAAAATACTGGCAGCGAGTGGACTATAGTATGGTTCTAAGAACCAGGCTTTTCATTCTGGCTTGTCTGCCATCCGTGGGAAATGTGTAATCAGGCTGCTCTTCAGGAATAGCAGGGTGGCATTGTCTGGCTGGATACTGCCGACTCCAACCTGGGGGTGGGCATGGGAACGCCTGGGGGTGACAGCAGAGGAACCTGGGGTGAAGAGGCACTTGCCGAGGCAGCGCTGCAACTGTTGAAGGGCTGGCGTCCACACCAGCCTTCCTGCCCTTGGAAGCAGAGGAGAGGATGACCATGACTGTTGATTACTCCCTCCATAAGGTGGCTCAGGCTCTAAAGGTCTGGCACCAAAACCGCTGTGTTAGTGCATCCTGGAGCGATGGAAAAAGGGGCCCTGGCGGCACCATGGGGCAGGCATTGTACTGCTTAACCAGCTGTTCAAACTCGCCCGCAGCTCCTCGGGAGAAAGATAAGGCTAAGCTTAGAGACCCTCTGTCTGTGAGTCCTAATCAACTCTGCATGTGTTCTAGGCAGGTCGTTCTGTCTTTCCTGTTTAAAAAACCTCACTACCACCAAGTCATTGCCAACTTATAGAGACACTAAGATAGGGTATAAATCCTCTGTGGGTTTTCATGAGTGTGAATCTTTACTGGGGAAGAAGGCCTCATCTTTCTCCCTGAGAGCTGCCGGCAGTTTCAAACTGTTAACCTCACAGTTCACAGGCCAATACAGAACCACGGTGCCAACAGGAGTCCCACTTTCCTCTTAGGATTAAAAAAAAAAAAATCACCATAGTCAAATCCATTCTGAAACCTCATTGCCCTATTGGACAGTTGAACTACTTCCCCTCTGGGTTTCCAGAGACAGTAAATCTTTACAGGAATAGAAAGCCTCCCCTTTGTCACTCAGGGCAACTGGCAGTGTACAATTGCTGACCTTGCAAAACCTACCATGCCCGTCACCAGAACTCCGGTCGGTTGGGTCAGCTGGTACAAAGGCGGAATCTGGCAGTCACCCTAGCCTAAAACCCAAAGGGCCTTACCTCTTCCTGACGGACAAAATAAAACACATTAAGTGCCTGTCCACAGACAAGTCCCTGCACAGGGTGTTAACCCCGCTACCAGCTTAAATGAAGGGAGCTTCAGAAAGTTCATGGGAACATAAAGTTGGAAAAAGATCTCCATGAATTTCTGAAGGCCCTTGCACCCGCATCCAGGAGGGGCCCCGTTGTTGTTTGGAAAGTGTGCACTCCGTTTAGTAGCCTTTCGGGCGGGGGTGGGGGGGTGTTGGAAGGGCAGCAACTCTGCACGTGCTCCTGGTCAGGCCCCGGGGGGGTGCTGGGTAGAGGAGTCCAAAGTAACAAGATGGGCTGATGATGAATCAGAACCTCTGCTGCAAGCCCCTAACCTCGCTGGACTGCAGTTGCTTTGTTTGTGTCAGGGGGCAGCTGGGCCAGATGACAGAGGCAGTTCTACACTAATGGCCCCTCCAGATGAGGCAGGAAGTTACTCACAGGAGGTCATGAAGGGGCTTGGTGACTCAGCCCTGGGGCCAGGAAGTAGCCCGGGCTCCCTGAAGTCCTGCTCAAGAAAACAGTTTTCTTTCCAAATTCTGAGGCCACCTCCCCGCTAAAAGCACCCCCCATCCCCATCCCTGGTGTATCCTAGCACCCACTGGGTATATGCCTGCTGGGGAAGGTGTCTGATTCTGCTACCTCCAACCACTCTCACAGAGGGGGGAGCACTGGCCCTTTAGTGCCCCAGCCGCCAAACAGCCAAACCAAACTCGCTGCCATGAAATGGATACAGACTCACAGCAAGCCCCCCAGACGGTGTAGATCTGGCTACCCTGTGCGTTTCTTTATGTCTGAGGCTGTTACTCTTTTTTGTTTTGTTTTGTTGTGGGGGGGCATCACTGCCCTCTGGTGGTCGTGGGAGCGATCCAGCCTTGCTCCTGGAGAGCTGCTGCTGGATTTAAACCGCCAAGCCAATGGGCCGCAGTCCCGCACTCAACCATTACGCCACCGGGGCTCCGCCCAAGACTGTAACTCTACAGGAGGAGAAAGCCTCATTGTTCTGCCACCGAGAGGATAACGGTTTCCAACCGCTGACCTTGAGGTCGGGAGCCCACAAAAGGAGAGCAGGGAGCAAGGTCTGCTCTTTAAGACTTTGCAGGTACTCTTGCATCTCAGGTCTCAGGTGATGCCCTGGGGCGTGGAGTCCGGGCCAGCGGAACCAAGGGCCCATGGTCACAGTGGGAATGACAGCAAGTGTAGGGTGGAAACCAGGAATACTCTGTATTCAGTGTCTGCCGAGGTTCCAAGAGGGTCACAGACCCTGGGTCAATAAAGCCTCCTCCTGGTGGGTGTTCTTCATGTTCCATTCTCAGTACAAGTGGTAAAGGTTTTCCTTAATCCCCCAGAGTACAAGCGAGATCTGTTCCTAATGTCTTACTTACTTCACTTGGCTGTGAGAAAGGGAACCCTGGTGGATCAGCCCTGACTTGCTGTCCCCAAGACGGCGGGTTCAAGATGAGGCTGCTGCTCCCGTAACAATGTAGTCAGAGACCCTGTGGAACAATTCTGCTTTGCCCTCCAGTCAGAGTGAACACAACAGCAGTTTAAGTCGTAAGGCAAAAAAAAAAAAAAAAAAGTCTGGGGGCTTCTCCAGTGACTTAAAAGGCGTTGAAGCCTGAGGAAAGATGTGCTGCTGCAGGCAGGTTGGGCTCGGTGCTTTCTAAGTGAGGGCAGGTTTACCTGGAAGGGCAAGTCTCAGATGTGCATTCATCATAACCGGGCACTTCCTGTGTGCATCCAGGTAGTAGGTCCTTGATAAAAAGCCATTGACAGGGCTGAGCCCCGGTGGCGTAGTGGTTGTGCATGGGACTGCGGCCCACTGGGACGGAGGTTTAATTCCAGCAGTGGGGCTGGGCCTCCTACTCTCACCACCGGAGAGCAGTGATGCCCACAAAAAAAAAGAAGAAAAAGAAAAGCCATTGACTACATGTTGCGTAGAAAGTTAGAGAAAGCCAGGGCTCTGAGAAAGAAGGAATTCCTCTTGACGCTCATCATCGACGTGGAAGGAGGGAAATGCCATTGTAGAGGAATGCTGCTTCCTGTTGACGGAAACTTGTTTCAGAAAACCATTCCCCCTTTGAGGTTAGCTGCCCATTTGCACGGAGGGACTGCTCCCGTAAATGGAGGACTTCTGCGGGCAGGAACCCTACTTGGCGGTCACAGTACTAGACCAGGGGTCCTGGACCCCTATTTCTGGCTCCTTCACTGACTTGCTGTGTGATCTGGGGCAAGGGCAGTGCTCCCTGGCTTCTCTGGGCCTCTTCCCCTCCCCAAGAAGATGCCCACGAACTCCTGTTAGGCGATGCCAAAAGATCAAAGACACGACCGTCGCAGAGTTTGTTAAAGATGCTCAGATGAAGTACATGTGGGTTGCGACTCCTTTGGGGATCAAACAACCCTTTCACAGGGTTCACCCAATTCATAACAGTAGCAAAATTACAGTGATGAAGTAGGAAGAAAAATAATTTTATAACGGTAGTTAAGAGTCGCGGCATTAGGAAAGTTGAGAACCACTGCCTTAATGCACTAGGCATTGGTTAGCAGATCCTTTGATTATTGAGCGAACTGCTGGGTCTAGCTTTTCATTTGATCCTTGGTCATAAGTGGCCAGTGGATGATGGATGGAGCCGCCACTGGTAATGGCCACTAATTGCACCGGCTGCATCGCACCTTGGTGTCTAGACCTGGTGGCAGGCTCCTGGGGACTGTTGCTCTCCTGGTTAGTGGGCACACTCAACCACTGTCACCAGGACTCCTTACTGAAAGGAAAAGCTTGGTTTGTGTTTGACTTTCCAGGGAGCCACCCACTCTCAGCCTTCTGCCCTGGGTTTTCCTTAGGCCTGAGAAAGGGGGTTACAAACAAAAGACCTGCATGTATTTTTGCTTAAGCATGATCCCACCGGGATAGCTTTCTTTCCTCCTGGTTGAGAGGAGAAAACTCTTGGAGACTGGGAAATCTGACCTCCCTGGGAGTGGACCCCTCCTGCCAGGTGCTATGGAGCCCACCCGCCCTCGCAGCTCTTCCAGGGGGTAGGACCAGCTCTGCGATTGGCAAGACCCTTGCTCAAACATTATGAAGAATCTCAAGACGGTGGCACCAGGGCATTCGGCCAAGCATGGGGCTCTTCTAAGCACAAGGCCCTGCACCACTGTACAGACCACACACCCATGAAACTGGCCTTATCCAAGGGGGTTTCAGGAAGGAGGCTTCCTGTGGACTCTCGCATCTACCACCCATTGATGCCTGTACAGGATACAGAAAAGAGAATCGTTCTCTACCCTTACTGAAAGGTTTCCCCCTACACAAATATCCAGTTCTTTTAAAAAATGAAAACAAAATCCCAAGGCCAGGACTTGAGCTAAGAGATGTAGGAAAATCATTGTTTTGGTCGGTGTGGATTTATTCTCTCCTTCGGAAGCACAGTGACGAATACTAGCACCCATTACGGGTTTGCGTGGTGCCTGCTCCATGCTCAGGAAGACCTGTTGCTGCTAAGACAGCTTATTCCCCATGTACATGTGACCCACCTGTGTAAGATCAGCCCTGCCATTTGGCAGACGGAGACTCAGAGGCAATACTGTAACTCACCTATGGGCAGTCGTCTTAGCAGTAGGGAAGACCGAGTTCAAGCCAATAGAACCAGACTCCCAAACTCATGTTCTAGTCATCTCTGGCTTATGGTGCCAATGTCATGGAGTCTGATTAATTCAGCTGTTTATGGCTGTGGCTGAATTGGGGGAGGGGGGTTGTTTACCCATACCATACAAGCAAGGGTTAGAGAGGAACTTGGGGTGTTTCCACTGCCAGTCTCGCATAGGCAGGCCAGACACTGAGCCACGTGTTTGCATGGTTCTAACCTGCGACCGGACACAAAGCTGTGTGAGCCAGTGTCAGGCTTTGGGTGGCTTGATTTTCCTGAAGGCCTCACCACTCCCTGGACACGGAGAAAGGAAAACACGTGTTCTTTGCACTTCAGACATCAGATGCCCCATTCCCTGCATAAACACAACAGGGATGGCATTCTGCCCAGTCCAGTCAGAAGGTGCAAGAACGCTGCCTTTCTAGCAGGCGCAGTCCAATGCCACCCAGCTCTGCGCAGGGTGGAACCCTGGGTGGAGGTTGAGTGGTGGCTCTGGGATGGCCCTGCTGGGTCTTTGAGGTGGAGAAAAACGTGAGCCAGTCAGGAAACAGGAGCCCCGATGCCAGGACTTGGGAGTTGAGGTGAGCCCTACAAATGTGTAAAGAGAAGGGAGAAACCCCAGGGGCTCAAGGAGGGGATGGGGACGCAAGATTTCTGGTCTGCCCTCTCTTCAGCCAGATAAACGCAGACTCTTAAGTATAATGTCCGACCAATATAAAGGATGTGTATCTGTTAATAACCTCTGGGTATCTCCCAGAGGGTGAAATAGCTTTCTCTTTCATAGCTTGGAAGAAACGCCATTCCCGGGGCAAAGGATGCAGCCCTAATGACTTCCAGAGTGGGCAGCCTTCCTTAGCTGGTGCACTGGCGAGCTCTGTTCCCGTCCCCTTGGCAGAAGGGCTTAGGTGGCACTGCCCAGCGTGCTCCCTCGCGCCCCAGCTCCCCCCCCCCCAACCCCCCTCCCAGCCTCCGAGGGCGGTATGCTCCCAGCAGCGCGTTCCTTTTGTGCTGCCCAAACTCTGGATGGGCTGGACGGGCGGGCTCCCCCAGTTATCTAGAGTCGCCCACCCCGCCAACAAGGTCACCGCAGCCCCCGCCCTGCGAGCTGCTCCGAGCGGAGCGCCGGGGCGGGCCGTCCGCGCGCTCGCGCGCTCGCTCGCACATTAGTGGGCAGGAAGTGGAGTCCCGATGGGAGGCTGGGAATTTGAACGGCCGCCCGGTTCAGCACTCGGGAGGAGGCCGCGCGGTTCCGCACTGCACGCCCCCAGGCCACCGCCGCCTCCCCCCGCCGCCCCCGCGCCCGCGCCTCCGAGGGAAAAGTCAGCCACGCTAGGCACCGTCTTGAAGAATTAAACAAAGGCGAGCCAAGGGGGGAAGAACTTGAAAGGAACTTGTTTTGTTCCCGGCAAGAGCCCTGCAGGAAAGCCCACACCCACCTTTGCCCCGTCTTGAAGTGTGTGTGTGTGTGTGTGTGTGTGTGTGTGTGTGTGCGCGCGCGCGCGCGCATTTCGAGCCGGCGACAGGGAAGACACCCACGAGGACCGGCTCTCCGCTTCTGATAAGGTCACACCAGGGAGCCGGCACCCTACCTCCTGGAGTTAAACCGAATTGTTTTCTGTCCAGATATTCCAATGGAGACAGCTGGAAAACCTCTATTTCCGCGAAAAGAAGTTTTCTGTGGAAGTTCATGACCCACGAAGGTAAGCGAGCAACGCCTCCCTTTGGTGTCTCCGTGCATGGGGCTCGCAGACGCGCGGCTCAGGCTTGCAGTGTCATTTCCACTAAGATCATTTGTGCTGTGGTTGCTTCTGTTCCTTTCCGGAGTTTGGGGGGGGGGGGGCGGGGAATGGGAGTTTTAAAAATATTTGCAAAATGAAAAGGAGCGCACATCCGCCAGGACTCCCGTTTGTGGCTGGATCAGTACACTGGGATCCAGAGCATGAGAGAGAGATTAGCAATTGTGTGACTTTCTCTCATCTGACTGCCTGTGTGCAGCTGTGTGTGTGTGTGTGTGTGTGTGTGTGTGTGTGTGTGTGTGTGAGAGAGAGAGAGAGAGAGAGAGTCTTACACACCCGCCGAGACAGGCCATCCTTGGGAGGCTTGGTTACTCCGTCGCTGGTGCCCGCTAAGCTGGGGTTGGGTGGCGGGGTGCAGATAGAGGCCTTGTAGGAAGTTTTCACCCAAGAGGAGCCTGAAGGATGGAGGCTTTGCCAAGAGTTTCCAAGAGGGTCTCAGGTGGGGCCCAGCCACACCAAGAGCATCTGCAAAGAAAGTGGTTGTGCAAAATGGCTTTTCCCTCCTCCAGCTGTAATTTTAGGGTGTTAGCGCTTGTGGGTGGATGAGAAAGAAATACAGTGATGTTACATTGTCTTCCAGAAAGCAGAAGTATAAAAAATTTAAAAAACCCCGAATGCTCTTTAAGCCAGATGCCAAACAATAGGGTCCCTATGTGGAATGTAGCAAGGCCTGCCTGGAGGCCGTGGGGGGCCACTCTGAGCACTGTGATCCCGCTCTTTGTCTGCTAGCGGTCCCGGGACTGGAGGCAGCACACGCAGGCGGCAGCAGGATGCCCTGCAGACAGGCCTGGACCTGGGTAGGACAGTACACAGGTTTACAGCCAGGAAGTAGTACCCCCTCCCTGCCCCCCACCCAGGCGGTAGACAGGGCATCTCTGTAAGGGTGCTAGACATCCTTGACACCCAGCTCTGGCCTTGGGAGGCAGTCTGGCACCAGCTCCACCCCATGCGGGGCCTCTGAGTATCTCAGAACAAGCTGCCAGGCCTCCCAGGGAGTTCCCCATCCAAGAGCTGGTGAGACCTTGCCCTCCATCCAGCCGGCTCAGGCCCAGATAGCCCAGCAGGCTGACTGGTAATCACAGCCAATCCCTTTGTAGGGTTAGGGCTTATCCTGAGTCACCCAGCTGCCTGGGGGACCAGAGAACATTTGTCGAACTCATCAGGGAGAGGCAGTTGTATTTCACAGGCGAGTAACTTAGCCAGCATTTCTCAGGGTCCTGTGAAGGGCGTCTGGTCCAAAACTGCCTCTGGAGAGCAAGAATCCGTTTGTTGGGGGCAGTGAGGGAGAGAGGCATGCGGGCACCAACAGGCCAGCTATGAAGGGGCCCTTGTGCTTCTTCCAGGTGAAGGATGGGGGACCTGGCGCTGAGGAAGAGGTATGAACGTGTGAGTGTGAGTATGTGTATGAATGAGTTTGGGGGGAGGGGGAAGGGAAGCACGCACAAGTAGAGAGAGCAAAGTGGATGAATGAAAATGAGTCAGATGCAGCAAGGAGACGACTGCCCGGTGGGGGGAGGGGGAGGCTAAAAAGTGGATCGTGTAAATGGATGCATATGGAGGGGCCTGATGGCTCGGGGTTACACATTGGGCTGTTAACTGACTACAAGGTCAGCAGTTCAAGACTACCAGGGCTTTCTATTCCTATAGATAATTATAGTCCTGGAAACCCACAGGGGCAGTTCACTCTGAAGGTTTCATGATGGCATGACTTGATGGCAGTGGACTTGGTTTTTGGAAATGGATGAGCATAGTCGCCATATCTGTGCTCTGCTGAGAGTTCTGCTGACTCCCAGACACCTTGGGCAAATCCTGAAAGAGGGGTGTGTGTGTGTGTGTGTGTGTGCGCGCGCGCGTGCGCGCGCGTGTAGGGGAAAGTGTGATGAATGAGTTTGGGGAGAAGTGTATGAGAGAGTGAGTGAATGTGGGGAAGTGTGTATGAGTGAATGTGTGTGTGTGTGTGTTCCTTCTCTGGGTCTGTTCACCTGTCACTGATGCCAGACTAAGCTCCTTTCCCTTTCTCCAGACTCAGGGACATTGGGAAGGGTTCAGGCCTCACTTAGCCAGCTGTGTGCTACAGGGGCTTCTGGGGCGGGATTCTCCGAGTCAGGGGGCTCGGCCTTTCTCCCAATGCACCTCTAGGCAGGTTCACACTTGCAACCTTAGGCCTTACAGCCAAGCATGCTCCTCATTTGCATAACCTGAATTCTTCAAAACATTACATATGACTATGGAATGTCCATTTTTTTCAGCTTTTAAGAGAAATAAACAAACTATCTCATATTTGTCCAGGAGCTGCTATGGTCAGGGCACTGTGTTAGGATCAGTGGGAAACAAGACTGATTCTCAAGCAAGGTTTCCTGAAGGGCTCCTGGCACAGTTGGGGAGACAGACAAAGGAAGGAGTTCACCTTGACTGCTCACCACATGCAGGCAGTGGTCCCAGGCCTCCACACCCACAGCCTCCCGTAGTCCTCACCTTAACCCCCCCAGACTGGGACTATTCTCTTTCCTATTCCCTATTGGGAAGAACAGAGAGATGGGGTAGCTTGCACTATTACAGATAGCTAGTAAGTGGGAGAGGCAGGTCTGAACCCAGGCCCCCTAGCCCTAAAGCCTGTGCTCTTCACCCGTGTGCCAGACACAGGGCAGTTGGGCTCCGTGCCAGTGGCACAGGTTGTGCCCAGTGCTCAAAGATAAGGTCGCCAGAGACCAGACTTGTTGGAGAGGCTGGAGGGGAGAGGTCTGAGCCAGAGGGGGGCTAAGGTTTCAAGAGGTAAGGCAGGGCCTCGAGGTGAGCCAAGGTGCAGAGAGAACCAGATGACAGAGTGGCCTGGGTAGAGAGAAGCTGATGGGGAGGATCCCAGAGGCCATCTGAGCAGAGGAAGTGGTCACCCCGCCCCCACCCCCTCTGAGGCAAATGACCCTAAGTGGCCCATGTTACCAGAAACGGACAGGTAGGTTAGGGAGAAGAGAGACCCGAAGATGGTGAGTGAGGTGCCCGTTCTTCAAATGGAAACCCCAGCTGACCACAACTTGTAGGATGGTCTAGCCCGAGAGAAGCAGAGGGGGTTACTGGGGGCCAGAGGCTTCACTGAGAATTCTGGGTGCCAGTGGTGTGAGCCCCGCCAGAGGAAAGATCAGGGAGCCACCCTGAAGAGTCACACGCAAAAAGAAGACCAAACCCACTGCTATCAAGTGTGTCCTGACACAGAGCCACCTTAGGTGGTTTCCGAGACTGTGAAGCTTGCAGACGGGGTGGGGGGGAGCCTCCTCTGTCCCATTTGGAGGCTCTGAACCTCCAACCTGGCAGTTAGCCATCCACACCACCACGGCCAGTGAAAGCCCTGTGGCTCCCGTCTCAGCCTTTTGGCTAAGGTCAAGTGGGAAACCCCGTGGAGTGCAGTTCTTTTCTGAGGCTCTGGGGGTCACCCTGGGTCAGAGTTGATGGGACAGCAGTGGGTTTGCTGTGGGTAATAGGTAGTCAAAGTCACCCTACTCCTAGTGCAGCGAGCGCGCCTTCTTCGCCCAGGTGCTGCCACTTAAAGTGGCATCCCATGGCTTGCCACCGCCTTGTTTCTTTGTCTCAAGGAAGAGTCCTCTGATTGACCTTACGCAGGGACGGTGTGCAGGGGGCAGACCCTCCCTCCAAAAGGCGGAAGAGGCAGAACCCAAGTGATGGAGTGGGAAGTGCGGGATATCCTCATTGAAGCCCCTTGTCACCATGGATGGCCGGGGGCCAGTTCCCTGCAGAGCGCTTGCTGAGTGGACCGGCTGCACGTTCAAGCAGATAAGACAAAGTTCTGGTCTCTCCCGGGCGGAGGCACGAAGATGCTGTCGACTTGCTCTCTGCAGAGTCCCCAGTCACTCGGTGCCTGCCTTCATTTCTGGGGTTCAGGGATGTGGTGGTTAGCTGCTGTCAAGAGGGGCCCCAACTCATGGCAACCCACAAACAGCCGGAGCCAGGTCATCGTTCCAGCTGAATGCTTTCCAGGAGTGGGTCTCTTCGCCCTAGTTTCTCTCGGCCCCACTGAGACTTGTTCAGCATGCTAGCCTCCACCCACCGACTGATGGGTGAAGATGGCATTGAAGTGCACTGGCTGGGACTCAAACCTGGGTCTCTCACATGGAGGGCGAGAGTTCTACCACTGAGTCACCAAGCTTCCCTGGAGTGTTGGCCAACACGCCAATGCCTAAGGCTTAAAGCAAAACAGAAAAGTGGGTGGGAGGGGAAGAGCCTGCAGGAAAAGAGATGTGGAAGCGAAAAATTGATCATGGAACCGGGAGAACAAACTGTTAGAATATCTGATGTAAATATCTGACGTAAATCCAACTACCCAGCTCTTCCTCGCCTTGTCTGAAAAATGTGAGCTCTTATATCTTAAAGCTCTCCCTCCCTTGCGAAAATGCATTTCAGGTTGCTTCAAAAGTCCCCTTTTCTAGAGACAGAAGTGTTTACTCCCGAGCACACCAAGGGCTCTGAAGCCGAATGGGTCTTTCTGATCCTGGGCTAACTACAGCTCCTCCTTCTCTAGAATGGCTTTTAGTGTTTTTCGCCCAAATCAGTGCTCTTCCATGAGCGAGAGAGAGGTTTTTTTCCCCCTTACCTTTGATTTTAACCAAAGCTGGGGGAAGCCTGCCTAGCTAGTATCATGAACAACCACCAGAGGCTCAGCCCTCCTTAAGAGCAGGCATGAGGGCTGAGCCCCGGTGGCGTAGTGGTTGAGTGTGGGACTGCGGCCTGGCTTGGCGGTTTAAACCCAGCAGCAGCAAGGCTGGGCCTCCCACTCCTACCAGAGGGCAGTGATGCCTAAATAAAATAAAAAATAAAGAGTAGGCATGAAAAAGAACCCCCTGACCCTAACCCCCAGGGACAGCCTTCCAGGGACAGCCTTCTCCTCCAGAGGAAATGTGTCCTGAAGAAAAATGGCAGTATCCACTCATCCTGATCACCGCAGGTTTCTTCCAGATTCCATGCTTTGGTCTCAGGAGCACATGGACATTGTTCTATTGTAGAGTCTCCAGACCCCACACCACCCAACCTCACTTCACAACACTGTGTGCACACACATGCTCAGATTTCACTTTCAAAGTCCTCTCTCTCTTCTGTAGAATACACTTCCCTGAGAACATGATCCTATAACTCTTTTCTGGCCCCCTGACTCCCTGAACGTGGTGAATCCAGCTCAGCCCAGTGAGCTCCATTTCACAGTTGGCTACCTCTCACTTTACCCCATGTTGAAGCAAACATATACACAGGGCTTGGCCTGCTGGGAGAGACTAGAGGCCGGGCCCACTTCTCTGTGTCCAGCCTTCTGAATATCCACGAAAACGATCGGCATCCTTTAAAGAACATTTCCAGTCATAGATGAAGTCAGGCTTTCCTCTGGTGCGGAGGCCTGTGACAATGAGAGAGGCATTTGCACATCCTTGCCTGGTTAATGAAGGGCCTGATCCAAGCCTTTTTCCTGTCTCCAAAGTTTGTGATGGCCCAATGCCAGATGCTGAAGACCAGTCAGGACCGTAGCGTGACCTAGAATGACCGATCTTGTCCCAGCAAGGCAGAGACTGAGCCAAATCCTGAACATGAGGACTTAGTAAATAACGTGTGTGTGTGTGTGTGTGTGTGTGTTAGCTCCATACCAGGGCTCTGAGGACCCTGCGGGTTTGTCATCATCAAAACTCTTACCAACCAGGTGGAACCTTCTGATTCTCACTTTCCCAGGGCCTCAGTGACCAGGAGGACATTTGGACACAGTGGCATCGCAGTGCACACGTGGTATGCGTGCCCTGCCTTGATCAAGTCTATCTGGGCTATGGCCATCAGTCAACACCAGTTCTATCTGGACAGAAAGCAGAGTAAGGTAAGACCTCTTGCATGGGGACCTTAGCTCACCTGGGCACAGGCTGGAGCCCTGTGGAATCTCCTGACTGAGGAATGGAGAATTGGGTGGGTGGAGGTGGCTGCATGTCCCTTGCCCTACAAGGCACACACGTGTCTACTTGCCACATACGGCTGTGGGTAGGAGGGAGGAATGCAATTGACACTTCGAGAAGGCCAGCCTCGTGTGTCCTGCTAAGGGGGCCCAAGTCCAGCCTCAGCCCAAGCTACCCAGGCCCGGACTGTAGGCTGTTAAGGCGTCCCAACCATGATTTTGAACTTCAAGAAATTCTCCTAGGAGCAAGCAATCAGACAGTTTGTGAAGTGTGAAGAGTAGCAGATTCTTTTATTTTTTAAAAAGGTGTGTGTATGGGGTGGGGAGGGGGAGTTCCCAACCACTATGCACCACCTAACTAACTGTTCAGGATAATTGCTCTCTACCCTCCAGGCTTTTTAACTGCCAACTCTGCATTTTCTGTTTTGTTTTGTTTTTTAAACATGCAAAACTGGGAAAGTGGGGGGAAAAATAGCTTTGCAAGCCTGGTTTCCCAAAGGTAGACCCAGCACACAGTAAATGGTTATCCTCTGTGGGAGACTTTTATCCCCCACCCCCAAGCCAGACCCCCACAGCTGCATTCTGGTGGGTGGGAGCATGACGTGTCCTTGGTTCACACACAGCTTATGTCAACACTCAGCCCCCTCGTTGGGGGGGGGGCAGGGGGGGGCCACCCCCTCTTCCTCCCCACAAGCCACACCCACTCATCATCCCCCAAGGTAAAAAGCCTTATCAAGATGGGCTAGCACCTTTCTCTCAGGATCTGCTGGCTGGTTTTCACGGTGGTGGAAACAGAGTGAAACTAGGAGTTGGCAGCTGAGCTAGTTGGCACCCCCCTCCCGTGAGACGTTTCTGCTCTTGGATGATTTCTCTGGGGACGATGCCAGACCCCAGAGTCACCAGGTGGGCTCTGGGGATTTTTCTCTTCGTCTGGATTTTCTTTGTGGGCAGTTGGAGGAGGCCGTTGGAGGCAAGTGGGAGAGAAGAGCATTAGAAAAGAGAATGCATTGATCCGGGTTAGAACAGAGGGAGGGAGGGACGCAGTGTTGATTCTGACCTGGGAGAAGCACAGTCTTTAACACCCGCCCCGCCCCCAGTGTCTCCCCACCTCCTGGCTTGGTCATTGTCCAGATAAGGGAGCACAGAGCAGAAGATTTCAGCGGTCAGAGAGGAGTGGTCCCTAGCTCTCCAGGTGAGGCACAGCAATGTGAAGCCCGCTGAGACCCCCGGAAATGAGGCCCCGAGTTTGGGCCCAAGCTTGGTGGTGCAGACACGGGATAGGTGTCAGCATTTTGTGCCCGGCAGCAGAGGCTGGCTGGAACCACCCCTTAGCGGGTTGGTTTCAGGGAAGGGCCCTGGTCGATTGGCACCACCAGCAGCTCCGTGGGGTACAATGTGGCCCTGAGCTTCCTTGAAGACCTGCAGCCTTGGTGTAAACCTTACTGGGGTTTCTGCAGCCTTATGGGGGTTGCTCTGAGGCAGGGCTCAACGGCAGTGGGATTTGTTTAGTTTGTTTGGTGATGGGTGGTGAAAGCCAGACAGTTTAGCACTCTTCCAGAACTCCAGTGCAAATTCCTCTGGCAGGCTGACCCCCCAACCCACTGGACTCCCCAGTTTGGAAAGGGTGGAGAAAACCCCAACTGGGATCCCCAGGATCATGCATGAGTTGACATTCTGCACAGTGCCGGGGGCAGGTTGCCCAGGGGGCCTGCTCTCCTTAAAGGGGATCTTCTTCTGGCCAGGCATTTAGCACCCCAAACTCTGCAAGACAGCTTATTCTCACAGTGTCTCAAGTGGTTCAACCAAAGGCCAGCAGGAATTGTAAAAATCAGCGTCCCTCTCGGGAATCCCCAGAAGACAGACGGAAATCTGCACACTCCCTGAGCGGGGGAGGTTCTCCCGGCACATCTGGAATGCCCACAGGGCCCTCACCTGTCTCCGAGGGGCCACTTCCTCGTCCCACTGTGACGGGAGGCACACGGGCCCTGGCTTAGACACCAGAAGCCAGCGTGGGGCCTGGGCGAGCCTTCCACTGCTCATGCCTTGCCCCACCCCACCCCAGTTAGAGAAGAGAACAGGCAAGGCCACGTGGACCCACGTTATCAACTGGCTCTGTGGCACTGTTTTTTAGCAATTGCTTTCAGAAAGAAGGGCTACCTTTTATTATCATCCTTACTAGTCTAACAAGCCTAAGGCTACATTCTAAGACCCTACAGGACAGGATAGAACTGCCCCTGTGGACTTTTGAGACTGTCACTCTTTCCAGGAGTAGAAAGCCTCATCTCTCTCTTTCATTCTCTAAAGGGGGGGGGTCCCCAAATTAAGTCAGGTGATTAAAATCCCACACCCCACTCCCCAAGGAATGGTAGCACAGCACCTCTGGCTTTGGGGATTTTGCTCCTGGATTTCAGTGTGTTGAGAGCCTTGTCCAGGGGGCAGACAACTTCCGGGTGAGTGACGGCTGCTGACAGGCCCGGGAGGAAGTTTCAAGCTGTTTTTAAACGGCCATGGCTGGCACATGGGCCATGGCTTCAATGCTGTACTGTATAGGCCCGTGCCAACCATTCCTTTCTCTGAAGGGCTTCAGCAAAGCCCAGGCCTCCCAAGTGATGTTTATCAACCTCAGAGAGACAAGTGTGATCTGGTGGTTTGAGTCAGTCAAGGACGTAGCCAAGAAAGCTCACGTTCCGCCCCTGGCACTCAGTTACTGGCTTCTGACATGGCCAGCGTACAGATCACTGCGGGGAAGCAGCCTCCCTCTGTCTCTGTGCCTCTCCCACTCTCTGTTTCCACTGGGAGGCCATCGTGCCACCAAGGAAGGGATGTGTGGTTGGTTTCCTGTTGCCCATTCAGAATGATCGTTAGCGACCAATGTGGGGTTTTTCCATATGGAACTAGAACATGCAGATAGAAGTAGATAGAACACACCCACCTAGAATGCTAGTCAGACGTGAGCTTGGGAGAGGGCTGCAGAGTTTGCAAAAATCAACAAAACACGTCATGCGCATGTTATTTGTTAAATAATGTGCTGCCCCAAAGGATCAGAAATGTCAGTTGGATCTCTGCAATCTTTGTTGTCTGGGGCCAAGGCATGCTTTGTGGATGGAGTTGGAAGAAAATATTTGAAAGCTCAAGTTGTTTAGAGTAAGCATTAGACACTTACCCTTCAAAGTCAAAGGGAGAGACTTCTTGAATGACTCCCAATTCACAATCCTTGATTTGCACTTAATCAAGCGCTCTCTCTCTCTCTCTCTCTCTCTCTTTCATGGTCCTCCTCCTTATCCCGCCCCCAACCCCACCCCCAATCCATTCCAATTTGAATCAAAAGCAAAACTGAAAACCTAGAAGGGGATGGTTGAACAATGGTCACAGAATAGCAGTAATAAAACTGAGCAACATTGATAGGGCATGGCCCCCTTGGCAAGGCTTGCAGAGGCTTCTGGGTAAGCCCAACGGGTTGACTTTGGGAAGTGAGAACCTCCCATCAGCCCTCCCAGCATGCCCATTTCGCCACTAAGCCTGCAAAGTCACCCGGGGAGAATTAGGCTAGTCTTCAAGCTTCCAAGGAGGCTCCCTGATGGTGTCGTGGGTACTTGTTGGGCTGCCATCCACATGATCGGCGGTTTGAAATCACCAGTCGCCTCAAGGGAGAATGATGGAGCTTTCGACTCCGATAAACTGTTAAAATCTCCAAACCCCAGAGTGGATTTGATGGCAGGGAGCTTGTTTGGGGGTTTAAAGTTTATAAGACCTAATCTCCCTTGGAAAGCAGATCTGTTGCTCCCCTCTCCACATGCGTGGTCTCTGACATCTAAGATTGATGGGGGGACAGGACCAGGATAGCGACAGGTCTAATGAGATCTCCACACAATCAGCCATCAAGCCAACCTCATTTAGCGCATTACTAACCAGGCCTCAGTTTATTTCCTACCGCCACCCTCCTCGCAGTGGCCTTCACTTATGTTGTCCCAGTCCATCCATGTCACCACTCTCTGCAGGGGGGGGCTCTCAGATCCCCATTTCACAGGTAGGCATCTGAGGATCAGAGAGGTCAAGGGTGGATCTCACCAAAGGTCACACACAGTGATGAATCAGAAAAAGCCAAGATCCTAATCTAGGTTTTCCGGACTTCAACACCACGGGGCTGCGCTGGTTGTTATCTCCGTGAGTTAGTCTTCCATAACTGTCACTGCTTGCTGGGCAGGGTGACGCCCACCCAGACAGGGAATGTTGGTAGGCTGTTGTTATTTCAAAACAAAATCAGTGCTCTTCCTGCTGCTAGCCAGACCGCTCAGAGGTCCTGGAAGCTGAGATTATTTCATGAGCCAGGAAGCCGTCTCCAGTTCTGAATGTGAGGGGGAAAGGTGAGGTCAGAAAGGAGGCATCCATGTAGAGGAGGGCCAGCGGCCCAGAGAGAGCCAGCAGGAAGCCACTCCTCCTCCCGGGCAGCAAAACAAGCCCAAACGCACAGCATTTCTCCCACCCCTCCAGTTTGCCTGGTGGGGGGTGAGGGAAGCACACTGCAGTCGGAAACGATTGTCTCTCACCAACGGACAACAGGCCTCTGCCAGAGGAGGGGCGGCGCCACAGGTGTTGAGACTGCAGCCCTTGCTGGACAGCTGAGGGCCCCTGGGCACAGAGGGAGACTATAAATAGAGGAGGACTGGGGCGGTAGGAAAGAGTCCTAGTGACTCTGTGGGTTAAGCATTGCTCGGGCCATGTTTGAAAGAAACTGTGTATGCAGGTGCCGTGAGTTAGAAAGGACCCGGGGGCAGTGGGTTGGGTTTGGTTGGGTAGTGGAATACATACCCAGTGTTCGATTACCCAGTGCGCACGGTAAACATGGGCTTCCTTGTGCCGACTTACTAACCTGGAGTAAAACTTTTGCACATTTTTTTTCACCACATCAAAGATACTGCCACAAGGTATGCCTGATATCAGTCGACCACATCACCTGCTTATCGACTGAAAACCCTGGCAGGGAGGAGGTGCCGAGGGAACCCAGTCAGCAGAGACGCCCTTGGCGCCTCTGTGGTGAACAGTAAACAAGCATAAGTGAGCCTGGGGTTACCTCGATTATCATGCTATCCCCTTCATGGCCCTCACCACATCTGGCTTTCTTGGAGCCAATCACGAAAAGAGGTGGTTCTGCTAAAGACTCTGACTCTCAAGAACTTCGCTGGAAACACGCCACACAGAAATCTCTTCGAAGGGTCCCTGGTGGTGCTGTGGTTACCACGGGGCTGCCATCCTGAAGATGGGCAGTTCAAAACCCCCGGCTGCTCTTGAGCGAGAAAGGCGAGCTTTTCTACTGGAATGGGTTCCAGCCTCAGAAACTCACAAGGGCAGTCCCATCCTGACTGTAAAGTGACCAGACATCCTGCTTTGCGGCGTTTTAAATTAAAATAAATCAGGAAGGCAGCTATGCTCACCTCTCTACCACCAATGCATCCTCCCCCCAGCTATCATGGTCCCAACTCTACCTTATAAATCCAGATGGACTGCAGAAGGTACATTGGTGGAGAGGGGAGCTGGGGAAACCAGGACGGATGAGCCCCTTTGGGCCAGTGGTGAGATTGAAGCTGCTGGATGGGTGGAGAGAAGGTGGGGTGGAGAGACGGAACCAACTGCAAGGATATGCTCCTATTTGAAGGACGGGCATCAGGAGAGTGGGTTGGGGGAGAGGTCAGGCAGTGTAAGACGTGACAGAACAATAATAATGTATCAAGTATTGAGGGTTGGTGGGGAGAGGAGAGCAGGGGAAGAGGGGAAAGGATGGAAAAGCCAATATCTAGGGCTCAAGGGAAAGGCGGATGTTTGGAGAATGATTAAATGATTTTTAATTTAAAAAAATTAAAATTAATATATTACAATACTATTTTTGCGTTCTATGAAAATTTTTGTTGCTCCATATAGACTACATTTTTAATCAAGAACACTCCCCCTCTCTCCCCCCACTCACTTCACCCCAGTCAATGGTATCCCGCTTAAAATCTGGTCACTTAGAGGTGGCTATGAGTCGGCACCCACCCCGAAGTTGTGAGTTTGGTGCTGGGTATTATTAACCAGGCGAGATCAGAGAGGGATGGGCTTAGGTCTTGCGTGATTTCCCTAGCAACAACCCCAGGGTGGGGGAGGGCGGTGTGGTTTGCGGAGTTTGCTGTCCAGGCGAGGCCCGCGTCTGACTGGCTGGGGCCCGAGCTCTCACAGCCCGCCCCCCTCCGTCACGTGCCTCGACCTGCGACCCACCCAGCGTATTGGCGATTGGTGGCCGCCACCCTGGGGGAAGAGGAGCTCGCTAGGTTCCCGCGGGCTGAGGAGTGGGCGAGAGCGATCGCTGTGATCTCCCAGAGGCCCCTGCTCCCTGGGCTCTGACCCCGGCCCTCGCTAAGCCGGCGTTCCTTTCCGATTCCAGTCCAAGATCCATGCGGCGAGAAGTCTGAGTGAGATCGCCATTGACCTGACGGAGACGGGCACCCTGAAGACCTCCAAGCTGGCCAACATGGGGAGCAAGGGCAAGATCATCAGCGGCAGCAGCGGGAGCCTCCTGTCCTCAGGTAAGCAGGGCCTGGGCCAGTGCTTCCCACGCGGGCCGCCAGGCTGGTGGGCGCCCACCCAGAGCTGTCCGGCAGCCAGCGGGCCAGCGGCAGCTGAGCAGGCAGCTGCACAGGCTCATCCGGATGCTGGCCCGGCGTCTAAGCCCAGGGTTGGGGTCAAGTGTGGCTTTGAGAAAACCGCCTGCCAGAGTACTACTGGGAGAGGGGGGAGCTCGGCCAGGTGGAAAGGTCTGTAGGCCACACATTTGTCTCCTCTGCCACGCTCAGAGCCCCTCGGAGTGCCGCTGGGTGGTCTGGGATTCACCTGTGTGGTGCTGAAGGAGGAGCCTACAAATTCAGGGCTCAGAGCCAGGTTGCTGCACTCTGGTCCCAGGAGAATTTCCCCAAGCTTGCAAAAGTGCAGATGCTCCTGATGAGCCCTCAGGAAAATAAGAGGCTCGCTGCAACCTAGCCTGGTGACCCTCCTAAGGGCATTCCGAAACCCAGAGGCGAAGCCCTGGGCCTGACATCTATCTGCAAGCCTGGGGCAGGTCATTCTGTTACTCAGTCGTAATGAAGAATGGGCGAGGCTGGACAGAAAGCCTCTGAGCATTCAGATCTGCCGCTCTTTGCTGAAAGAGCAGGAAGAAGACGGGTTTTGAGGGGGGTGGAGGTGATTGTTTGATACGTTGCACTGATGGTTATTATTCCACAGGCCACGCAGTCAATGTCACATAGCCTTGCCTCTGAGCTATGAGCACAAAGCATAACAAAACACAGTTGCTGTGGCGTCAACCCCAGTTCCTGGCAAGCCTGTGACTGTCCGAGTTCTTAGAACTGTGTCCCAAAGAGGTTTTCAATGGTTGATGTTTCGGCAGTAGAACACCAGACCTTTCTTCTGAGTGGTCTTTGGCAGGACTCTTTCCAGGCTCCAACCTTTCAGTAGCAGTGGGTACATTAGTTACTGCCCAGGGGTACCAAGAAGCCTTTGCCTTACCTCATGTTCCAGAATGATTTTTATAACTATATAGTGACTAAGAACAATAATGATGAGAGAAAAGAAGCAAGAAACTGCCCACTGAGCTTTGAGGCTGCTCTAGTGTAGGTAGTCCGAAACAAGCAAGCAAACAAAATCACTCCCATTGAGTTGATTCTGACTCGGGGACACCGTAGAAGACAGGGTGGAATGGACCCTGTGGGTTACCAAGACGAACTATTTCAGGAGTAGAAAGCCTCGTCTTTCTCCCCTGGGGTGGCTGGTGGTTTTGAACTCCTTACATCCTGGTTAGCAACACAATGAATAACCACTATGCCATCTGGATTCCTAGAGCGCAATCAGCCAGGGGAAAATAGAAAACTGAAGGACTAAGTCATTTCTTTCCTGGACTGCGAAGTTGGTTTGCCTTGCAGCGAATGGAGCTTAAACTCAGTGTCCCTGACTTGTGCGGAGCTTTAAAGGCCCCAGCAAGGGCCCTGGCAGTATCTCTGTAGTCATGCATTGTCAAGGTGGTGGACTCAAAATTGTTTGTACCCTTTTTGTTAAATTGTGGTTGTTGGCTGATGTCGATTTGGCATCCAAGTCTTGGTGCCCCTGCGCACATCAGAACAAGACACTGCCAGGTCGCTCTCAAATTGGACTGTGGTGACCCATAGGGTTTTTTCATCACTCCTTTATCAAAGTAGGTTGCCAAGCCTTTTCTTCCTAGTCTGCCTTAGTCTGGAAGCACCACCGACACCTGTTTAGTATCCTAGCAACATGCAAGCCCCACTAACATATAGAGGCTGCTACAGACGCTGCTGCTGTGCATACGGTGCACAGCACCAAGGTTTTCTGGCTGGGAGGCAGGATTTTATCACCGAACAGCTGCTACCCCAGACCAACAATATCCTGTCACCTCAAGCCTCTCCGGATCTAGATCTGCCTCTGTTAGGCCCAAAACTGTTTTTGGTTGACCAGAAACCCTTTCTTTGAGACTTTTTCAGCTATCAAATGGGCCAAATAACAGTTATGCCTAAGGATTATAGGTTTATTGTGGAAAGGGTGGGAAAGCCTGGTAGTGCACCAGTTAAGCACTCGTCTGTTAACCCAAAGGTGGTTGGTGTGGTTGAAACCAGCTAGCAATTTCACAGGAGTCCGAGGCTCTACTCTCATAAATACGGCAGCCTGGAAAACTCCGTTGAGCAGCTGTCTCTTGGGGTGGCTCTGTAATTTGAAAGGAACACCCAACAACCGCAAAGGAAGATGAAGAAAAAGCTATCTTCTCTTACCCAGGAGAATTTCCCTCAAGCCTGTGACCCCTGCCTGGAACAACAGTGACGCTAAGTCCCCAGCTGAATGCAGGAGGACAGAGTCCAGAGCCCAGCCCTGTGTTTGTCTTTTAGAGGCAAAATACCTGTACAATGGTTAAAAAATCAGAGTCTCAGATTATTGCCTAATATTATCAGCCCACCTTCCTTATCTGAGAATCCAGAACCCAGTGAGCAAGTGAGTCCCTGCTGTAATTCCTGTATTAGGTTAGAAACCTGGCTATTTCCGCAACTTGCCTCCTTATACCCAGAAGGGGAATGAATGACGCTCAAACATAGAAATCACATGGAAAGTGGGTTAAAACGGAGTCCCTACCCACCCCAGTTTCTGCTTTTGCAGATCTGGGATGAGCCCAAGAATCCGCATAGCTAACCAGGTGCCCACCTTGCATAGGGGGGCCTGGGGTCTTGGGGAACCAGAGAGAAAGCCTGAGGTGGATGTGATGCTCAGGGTCGCAGCACCTGGTCCTCCCACTTGAGACTCATGCCCTCTGAGCCCTCGTAGCCAGCCACCCCCCAGGAATGCCAAAGCAGTAAGCTAATAAGGGCTGTTAGACAGGAGTCCCAGCGTCGTGCAGGCTCAGCTGGTCCCCGAAAGGTTGATGCTGCTTCGAGTCCACTCCCAAGTGCTTCCAATGCAAGGCCTGGAGACCTCCTGGGACTAGGCCTCCCAGAGCCTGGCACAGACCCACAGGGGGGCCGTAGGAGTCAGAACTGACTGAAGGCTGTGAAGCTGTGATCATGCACCCCAAACCTCCTGAGGTGGGGGCTGAAATCAGGGTTCCTGCATTGTTAAAGATGGAAAGCAGTTTCCTCTTTCTTACTGCCATCAGGTTGTCAGTATCTTCCATCTTCTGGGCAAGAAGGTACATCAAAAGAAAACCTTCCTGGTGAATCCACCCCCACCCCACCCCCACCCCCTAGCACTAGCCCGGTGGCACAGCAAGTGACTTGAACTGATCACCAGGAGGTCCAAAGTTTGAACCCAACAGCTGCTAGCTCCTGTAAAGATTAGGACTCAGAACCACCTCCTCCACCCCCCTGGGGTTCGGGTGGAGGGGCAGCTCCACTCTGCCCTACAGACTCACTGTGGGTGGGCAACATGGGTGGGCGTTAGTTTTGGGGTAAAGTGATATGCAGATGTTGAGGAACTGAATGCCGGGGGTGGGGGTGGGGGGCCCAGACGGAGGTGTTTGTTTAAGTGTTAGTGGGGTGGCCGTGGCCCCCTGCCCTTCTCCACTTGTGAACTCTGACTTCCTTGGCCGTTTCTTGCCCAGACTCAGCTGCGCGCAGCTAAGCAAGACTAAACAAGGGGCAAAAAGGCCGAGCGTGTGAGTCATAACCCCATGACTAGACTGCCTAGCCCCTGCAAGCTGGAGCCTGAACATTGTCCTCTGGTGCAAAGGTGGAGGCTTCTTCTTGGGGATGCGCCCGTGGTGACTCGGGAAAGACAGTCTGGGCAGTGGAGGGAGAGCTCACAAACAGGAAGCTTCCCATCAGATAACAAAAGAATGCCGAATGTCCACCAAGCTTGGCATCACGTCCACAGACACCGCTGATTGCTGCCCCCACTCCTATACACAGAGAGACAGAGAGAGAGAAAGGAAGACTTCTAATGGAGAAAACCCTTGACAATTTCACTTGGAAGAGGATGGTGTTGTGCATATCATCCACAGCCAGCTGGGAAACCTCTCTCTCTCTCTCTCTCTCTCTCTCTCTCTCTCTCTCTGCTTGCCATCCAGGCCCTTCATTGGTCGTCTGTAAGGCCCTCTTGTCTTGCTGCCTGTGAAGGCTCCTTGAGTCCTGGGCTCCCGTGGACAGCGGCAGCCTATACCTGAGGGTTTTCTGCAGCCCTGTTTTCACACATTCTTTCACCATGCTTGTCTGACTCTATGTGCTATGTTTCATTCCAGAAATATGATACTTAAACAACTTCGAGTCCAATTGGGTAAATCATTTTCTCTTTTCCCTACTGCCTCCTGCTCAACCAAACACAAGCGGCTCCCAGCAAATGCTTCTTAAAAGTACTTTGAGAAACAAATCGTCCTTTGGAAAAGCCTTCTTTCGAGCCCTAGGCCAGCCCCCTCTGGGTCCTCAAGTGCACAAGCATTGACATTGAATTTTGCAGGGTACTGGTAAGATTTCACTGTGCTGCAGAACCAATCTTGGGCTTCACTGTCAAGTGTCCTGCTGAATGGAACTGTGCTTCATGGGCCTTCCTGTTTGGACAATTTCTTGTGAGTCAGGTGAAGATTTGCAGGCAAATCGGGTCTCCATTCCCCTGATGGCAGTCCCTACTGCGCTGTATCGCTTATTCCAATGTCTCTCAGGGCTTCCTGTCCATGCCTCCTCCACCTCTCCACCTTCTGAACTTTATTCCGGGGCCTGTGGGGCCCTTTTGAATTTAAATAGCTGATTGGTCTGAAGAGTTTGGTATCTCCCAAGGGTTATGGTTCACCTTGCAGATGTGTCTATTGTTTGGCTGAAAGTTAAACCATGGGAGAAAGTCCCATGGCTGATCTGAACTGTCAGAAAAAAAAAAGCCTATTGTTTCTGGGTCTGACTTTATCTGGCCAATAAGTCCTTGACTATTATTATTACTATTTTGAATTTTGTTCCACGTTTTTCTGCCATACTATTGAAGACCCTTTCATGTGACCTTTTCAAGCAGCTGTTAGTGGTGGCTGGACACCATATAGTTCTTCTGGTCTCAAGTTAGAGGAGGTTGAGGTTCTTGCCATCTGTGAGTCCATTGGGCTATCTGTTACCATGCATCTTTGATTCTTTCCTCTTCTTTGTGCTGCTGGATAGAAAGAAGACCGTGGCTACTACCTTTTGAGACCCCACTGGCCACTCACCAAAGGAGAACATAAAACATTGTCTTTATGGACCACAAATAGGGTTTTCACAAGCTAATTTTTTTCAGAAACAGATGACCAGGTCTGTCCCCGAGATGCCTCTGAATAAACTCAAACCTCCAATCACTAGGTTAACAACGGAGTGTCTCAGTCATTTACAGCAGCACCCTGGGCCTGGCTTTGAACCTTCAAATGACCGGCCACTAGCATTTTTCCCCCTCAAAATGTACTATATCTTTTTAGTAAGACTTATTCTATCGCCAACATGGTTAAATTTGTCAATTCAGGCTCCTATGACAAATAACATTTATCTTTGATATCATTCATCCCTTCTCTCTTTGTCTATATTCAAATCTGGGCATACCAAAGCCAATATAGTGTCACTCTAGTATTTCTATGGTACAAACATTTTTTTTAGTTCCCCAAATATGGGAGGTTTTATACAACATCGACTGTTATTGCAGCTCTCCAAAAAGTTTGCATAGGCCTTATTGAATAAAACTAGAACACTTCCCTGCTGGTTAGTTGCTTTAAAGGTGATATCCTATTTAAATGAGGGCATATCATTACCTTGAAAATTACTGAAGTCCAGTACATTGTCTCGGCAGCTGCAGGTGCTAACAAAGAAAGGAAAGGACATGGATCAATGCTAAAGAAGCAAGAAGTTCACTAATTAGGCCACTCATACCATGAGTCGCAGGCTAGCTTTGCAAAGAAAAATGATGGACATAGTTTAAATGATTGTTTGAGGCTTGGACCAGAATGGCATGAAATCTCCTAACACATTTTACATTTTTTGAAGGAGAGGGGGGTTAGCAATCCTGGGGTAAATGTCTCTAGAGTTTTCCCATGAGAGACATGCAGCTCTGAGTCCCAGTAGAAACACTTAGAGGTGGTAACCAGAGCTGGAATGAAAGGAATCAAACCTTTACCTCCTGATACAGCATGGGAATCAGGTCCTAGGGCCTTTTTGGAACCCATGTTCTAGATCCATTTGTGAAGAGGCTCCTATGTCCAGGCCTTGAACAGATGTGCGGTCCCGCATACCCAGAACACATCCTCTGGAAGAGGTGCTGGTGAGACTCCGGTGCAACTTCCTGCAGCCAGGCTTGCAGGGTCCCAGTCCTGCCCCAGGCACTCCCAGCCTCAGGTCCCAAAGGCTTGGCCACAGCTCTGGGCCCACCCTCCGACTGCTCAATGAGCATGGTGATTGACCATCAAATGGAGAGTTATCAGGGGGCCATGTTTTTCACTTTTCTTGTGGGAGAACTAGCTATTTCTTCTAAAATTTTGGAAAACCAGAAAGCTAAACTGGCCTCAAGTAAATTCCAACTGACCCCAAACTCAAGCTTACTGCCAGAGAGTGGATTCTGACTCATAGGGTCCTTGGACAGGCTAGAACTGCCCCCAATGGGCTTCCAATGCTGTGATTCTTTGCTGGAGTAGACAGCCTGATCTTCCTCCCTGAGCCTGACTGATGGGTTCAAACCACTGGCCTTGAGGTTAGCAGCAATGTGCACAGCCATGGCCCTAGGGCTTAGAAGGCTGTACATCAGGATGAGAGCACATCGGCTCACCGAAGTATTAGCAGCCTCTCGGCATTGCTTTTGGAGCTCCTGGGTGGGTCACAGGATTAGTGGGAGCCATTGATAACTGAAAGCTGGCAGTGTTGTTCCCCAGCAGGCTCCTGAGAAGGAAGCCCTGGTAATCTCATCTCCCCCAGGAATCTTGGGGAGCATGTTTCTGACATCGGTCAGTTGGAATTTACTGAATCATTTTGGTAGACACTTTGAAGAGTTATCCTTTCCTTCCCTTCTCCAGTGGCTTAAAACTCCAGAAAAGATCAGCAGGGAAGGACCAGGGGGAATGGCCAAATGAAAGGCGTGCTCACCACTTTCTGCATTCGCCATGGTAGCCACACACACTTTTTTTACTCGCGTGGCTGCTGGCATTCCTTGTTAGTCTTGTGCAGGGCTTGGCCGAGGCAGGACAATTCTGATGTCAATGAGAGCGCAGGGGCCAAAGGAGACAAAGTGTTGGGGTTTTTTAATGTTTTTTTTTTTTCCTGCTTATTTAAAGAAAATGGCCCAGGCCTGCTTAGAAATTCCCAATGTTCAGCAGGACAGCGAGGCTCACATTTCCACACAAACAAATGCAGCTGCCCATCCTTTAGTAAAGAAGTAGAACAATGAGACTGATATTGGCTTCTCGACTGGAAATGCAGTGACAGAAGCCACCCATTCTCTCCCAAACAAAATGGCATGCTGTGTTTATAAATGGGACTCAGCTGTGTGATTGATGAGGTGGCAACTGAGTCCACTTCAGTGTGATGGATGGAGCAGGATTGTGAATATTGCAATAGATCTTGGTTTTTTTGTGGGTTGTTTTTTTTTTTTTAAACACACACAATGCCACCTGCCATTGTGCTGCCGCTCTGCTTCTTTCCGTTCTGGGAAAAACATGTTGTGCTCAACACAAACCCAAGCTGTGCCTGGGGTCAGCCCATATTCATGGCCCAACTATACACACACACTCATTCTCTGAATGCGAGCACTTCCTCTCATTGTTGGAAGGTTTATTAATAACTAATGCAACAATGGAGATGCCAGTTACTTGACTTCTCTCCATACCAAGGAGTGACCTGATGGGCGGCCACCAGCTTGAGGGCATCATAAGAGTCAGCTCAAAACACTCTGCCAGTTGCTAGCCCAGGATTCGGGGTTGATGCACCCAGCTGCTCACTGAAAAGTTGGCAGTTCACATCCATCTAGCGGCGACTTGGAAGAAAGGACCTGGTGAACTCCTTCTGAAAAATTCAGCCATTAAACACCAGGCAGAGACCTCTTCTTCTTTGCCATTCATGGGGGTCACCAAGGTTGGCTTGGGTTTGTGTTGGTGTTTTCTTTGTGTCTCCATCCTGTCTTTCTTGTGCTTACTCTGGCTCCTTCCTGTAGCTGTCTCCAGCCTTTTATAGTTCTCCATTACCAGCTGCCGGTCAATTCTCCTCGTAGGTAGAAGGATAAGCAGGCTTCCGGGGCTCGGGAGTATTCCAGATGGATCCAGGCCAGCGTGCGCGTGTGCTGGTCTGCGCACCAGGGAGGTAACCTTCTGTGGGACAGGTGTTCCTGGGCTGGTCTGAGCCAGGTTGGCCTGAACCAAAATTTAGAAGATGACAGAGGGGTTGTCCTTGCTCTGCACTCATGCTGAGGGGCCACACGAGCATGCACGACCGTGTGCCGCTCTGTTGTCCGACTTGTCTAACGGTCCCAGCAGTTTGCTTGGTGTAGCTTATGTGGAAGCAGACTTCCAGGTCTGATCCCTCTGCAAAACTCAGCTGGGTGAGCCCCTGGGGGTGGGGGTGGGTGTTGAATGACCAACCTTTCGCTTGTCCAGTCAGAGCGACTTTCTATGTGCGCTCCCTCTTCAGAAATATTAGCCCACCGACCAGGAGACCAGGATAAGATGGCTGTGACTTCGGAATGACTGTCACCTCTCTTAGCCCCTCTGTTCCCAATGAGGCTGTTTGAGCCAAAACCAGGGTAATTGATGTTCACGGTTAATCTCCAAACCTCCTTGGCACTAGAACTTTAGTTTTTTTTTACGTGACTCCTGGATTTTTGAAAATAGCACTGTTTGTTCTCGTCACCTTTAGGTGACTGGTACCCCTGGATTGGGACACCTAGTCCGGAGGTAATGCCAGTCAGAGACTCCCAGCAAGGACGTTGGCTTTCCAAAGAGCTTCAACTTCAGTACCCTTTTAAGTGAACTGTTTTATTTTCAAACACACTATGCCTGATGGAAGGTTCTCCAAGCATGCGTATATGTTTTTTTTTAATCACATTCAATTCTCCTGAGTGCTGCCTCTCCATAGACAACGCGTTTATCCTGAAACCCGCAACGTGTCAATAAGTCTTGCGATCTCTTAGAGTCACTTATACGTAAGGAACTCACCATAGGCGATTTGGAAGGGAACTATGTTATTTTATCATATATATATATATTTTAAAATAATAAGAGTTCAGATCTTATTTCGGCGTTACCCGTAGGATGGCTGCCAAACCCTTTTACACGTTTTACAGATCTTCTGGGAACAGACCTCCTGTCTTCTGGACTTTCCCTGTGGGTCTCTAGACAGATGGTCATTTCCTTCCCTGGTGGCTGGAGTGGCGGGATTCCTTTCTTCGGAGGAGGACCTCTCGTTTCCGGTTTCCCGGCCTTCCAGGGAAGGAATGTACCCTCCGCCTTCTGGAATCAACCTCGCATCTGGGTAGAAACCGATCAACAGATGTGCCACAATCCCTGCCCAGCAGGATGTGCACTCATTTCCACCGAGGAGTGGCCCCGCGTTGAGTGAAGGATGGGCGCCGGCCCCACCCCTACCTCCCCGAATGAGGATATCCGTGCGCGCATGCGTGCATGTGTGTTGCTGTTTGTGCGCGGGTGCCCCCTTCACTTCCAGCTGGAGTTTGCCCGCTGCAAGATGAGCCTCCTGAGATGGCAAGGCAGATTCCGGCTGTGGCCGCATCTCCTCTGGCTGCATCTTGAACAGACCCTTGGGCCTCTGGCTGAATTGGAGTGGGTGTTGGGTGCTTCTGGCTAAGGCGTTTTCTCCACCCTTCCTGCCGGATTGTCAGTGACCTCTTTCTGTTAAATGGTGCCGTGGTGGCACAGAGGTTAAGTGCCTGGCTGCGAACTGAAAGACCGGTAATTCAAACCTCCAGCCACTCTGCGGAGAAGATTCATCGGTTGCTCACCTGGAGATTGCACCTACAAGCCCTGTGGACTGTTCTGCGATGCCCTGTAGGGTCACTCTGAGTTGAATTGACTTGGTAGGAAGGGATTTGAGCTTTTTATTTGGTTGTTGCTGTGAGACTCCAGATGGACAGCGGTTAAGGAACTCTGTTTCAAACCAAGAGGCTGGCAATTCAAGTCCATGCAGAGATGCCTGGGAAGGAAGGTGGTGACTGACTTCAGAAAAATCTGTCATTCCAAACCTTAGGACCCCTCGGACTGCCAGGAGATGAAGTCCACCCAAGGCAACGAGGGGGGTTATGTTTTGTTTGAGTCTAGGAAAATCATATTTCAATGAGTGTTTGAAGCATAATAAGATAGATAACTGCCACACACACACACACACACACACACACACACACACTCCTACACACAAAAGAGAGAGGTTGGTTACACTTGTGTTTTCTATTGGGGATCATTCAGATATTTACCAAGCAAGGTGTACTAGAGAGTAAATATGATTATTCTCTGTGTTCTTGGCCACAAAGCATGGAAACCCCATAAGCCCCTCAGAGAGAAAGAGAGAGAGAGAGAGAGAGAGAGCCATGAAAAGTGAACTAAGTGGGACCGCCAGTGTCCCGCTTGCTCTCAGAGTATAGGTTCTCTCCCAAGTCAGTTACTGCCTCATGATTTGAATGTCCTGCTGGAGGCATCTTTTCACAACCCAACCGACCTCAGGGCACTGGGGTGCTATCAGCTGGGCCCCTGTCTCCCCATCTGGAACCATGGGCAGTGCCCTGCAGGCTTGTGCCTCCCTGGCCAATCCAAAGAGCCCCACTGCACTTTCTCTGCCCTCCCCTGTCCTCATTTTGCTCCTTGGCAGACCAGGTTGGAAAGGCATGATTACTCTCAACAATGTGTTCCCCATGGCAACCCCTGGCAGGAAGTTCCTACCGCATGGAGTTTCCGCTCCAGGCCGGAAACACAGGCAGGAGCTGGATTCCCAGCATCGCTGTACCAGGCCCTGGAACCTTCTCTAGGAAAGTGAGGGTCGGGGTGTTGTGGTGATTCGTTCCTGCAGAGTTCTGTCATAACCTGCTTCCGTTCTCTCCTCTGCCAGTGTCCTGGCCTTTGTGTACTCGTTCTACCAGCCTCCCCCAGCCCTCCCGTGATCGATTAGCCACTAGCTAGTCTTCCTCGTTCACATTCTGCTGCTTTCTGGACTCAGGGCACCAACTCTTAGTTAAGATTTGATACAGGCTGGGATCACGTCTCATAAACAACCAATAATGTTCTTCAAGTCCCCAACCTCTGAAGTTGCCCTCTTTCCACTTCCCTTTTGTAGAGGAGGAAGCCGAAACAGAGGCGTCTGGTCTTGTCCCCAAGGCCTCCGGCCTCTTACCTTTGAGCCACTGGATTGTAGCCTTCTACAGCATCGGGGTGCTGTGGCCCTAGTGTATGTTTGCGGGGAATATTCATATCCCTGCCTCCTGGAACTAATTAGGCCCTGCGAAGCAAGAATGAGAACCTCCCACGTGCCATCAGGAGGGGACCACTTCTGGAGAAGGACTTGGTAGAGAGTCCTTGAAAAAGAGGCAGACAGAGGGACACAGGGTCAAAGCAAGGAGGACTGTGCGGCCCTGCTGGAGCAGGGCCAGGCAGGGTCGCGGTCTGTTGTGAGTGGAAAGCAACTTGCTGCCACCCGCGGTGCGCCCGCGCACCCCTTACTCGCTCCAGAGACGGAGAACCATCTTTCATTTGTGCGACGCTAAATGGCCTCTGGAAGCTTTGCAGCCTCGATCTTCTTCCATCGCTAATCCTCCAGACAGACAGCTCAGCGGAAACTTGATTTAGCACTCAGGCCTACGGATGTTTGTTTGGGGCTGGTGACAAACTGAGGAGCGATCCTGTAGGCACTGGTTGATAATGAGACATCGGAGGTACCTGAGAGCAGTGCGTGAGACATGGGAGAGAAGATGACACCCTGGGGCAGGTTTCCTTTGTTCAAAGTTGGAAAAATGACTGCTGGAGGCCGAGAGACCTGGGAGAGGGCTCAGCCCACGGTTCTTAAGTAACAGACTCTCCAAGTTGAGAGGAAGCTGAGAGACTGGCCGTTGTATACATGAGTGGCTCATGGCGGAGAGGTTAGGAGCCTAAGGTTTTATGTCAGCCCGTGCTGCTGTGTGATGAAATATGGGGGACAGCAGCCACTGCCCCCCTCCAACATAGTCTCACTCAAAATATAGAATAGTATATTTATTATTCAAAAACACTGCTGAGGAGTCAATGTCTACGCCTAGCCACTGGTTAGGACAGGGGCAGAGGTACGTAATCTATTTTATTGTTCAAGGGCTGGACTCATAACCTTGGCTCTCTGGGGAAAAGCATGTATGTGTTCCGTTAACTGGGAAATGATAAGTTGTAGCGATAGAGACTCTTTCATGCCATTCCCCTAAGTCTGGATACTAATTCGAGGTGATTTGGGTGTCTCTCATCATGTTTAAGGAGAAAGAGGAGGTGTGTTACCCCCACAAAGATTCACTACGCTCTCAGAAACAACGCCATGACATGTGTTTGGTTCAGAGCCTCATTTTGATCATGGCCTGGAACCTCGACTTGGTCAGACACCGCAACCCGAACATCTGAGGCTGGCCAATAGTTTCCCCCTAATTCAGCCCTTTCCTGAAACCTTTCTGGGACTTGGGGGTCTTTAGGACCCAGTCAAGGAGCCCTAGTGGTGTAGTTGTTACGAGTTAGGCTGTTACCTACAGGTCAGCAGTTCAAAACCACCAGCCTTTCCATGGGAGAAAGACGAGACTTTCTGCTGCCATAAAGAGTTAGATTCTCAAACAAGGAGGGGGCAAGGCCTTCCTGATTTCTGCCATCTTGTTGGCTTCTTTCCAGCCTCTCTTTTAGATAGCAGCCGTCTCATTGAGGACATTTGTGGAGGGAGTGGGAAACAGCGTCATGGACAGGACAGACTTTCTCTTGGTGCCCTTTGGAATTTCTCCCTATGGGTTTCTCCCAGGCTGTTCTTATCAGGCTGTGTCAGTCCCTTCTCCTCCACCAGGTGCATGCAGTAAATAGCCCTGCCCCTCAGGCCAGATCACTCTGCAAGCTTAGAAACAGAGGTGCGTTTTTGCACCGTAACGGTGGATTTTCTTTAAGGAAAACTAGGCAGTGCCAAGCTCATTTCCAATGCAATGTTGACAAGAACCCAAATACATAATCCTGCTTACCGTGGAGCTGCTCAACACGTGAAGGGGCCAGAGCAGAGGGTCCCAGAGCCCACCCACTCTCCCGCCTCCATCCACAGTAGCCCCAAAGACATCTCTGCACATGCAGGGCTCGTGAGGCACAGGTCGAAACTGCAGCCTGCACATTGCTTCCACCTTCTCTAGGTCAGTCTGGGAGTCCAAGAGTGACACTCAGTTGCTTACTCGAATTCCCTGCCATCGAGCCCACTCCGACTCACACAGCAGCCTTCCAGAGGATTTGCAAGAGTGCTGATCTCTGCAACAGCAGACAGCACCATCCTTCCCCAAAGGCGTGACTGGTAGACTCGAGCCACCATCCTTGCCGTCCAGTGCCTTATGTTCAGTGCTGCCAGGGCTCCCTAAGTTATACGGGACAGTACTTCCATCAGGACAACCTTGACCAACCAACAACGTGGTGGTCAGGGAAATAAAGCCTCCACGACCTTTCTCTTTCCTGACTTTGTGTAGCTGGATGGGTGGGTGCACATGTGTGAGATCCAGCTGAGATTGAAGGCTGAACTCTTCTCGGTACCGTGCTGTCAGCTTGAAGGGCACTATCTTTCAGTCCCCACAACAAATACTAGAGCAGGTACACACCCCCATCTGGTTTAGCCTCTACTCAGTCATTCAGTTACCATGAAGGCCAGGGGCAAGCTGATTCAGTTCCTTGAAAAAGACTAGACTAGCCTTTGTGCCCAGGCACCATGATCCTTGTGAGGTCGTTTCCAGTATAAAAAGGCACGTGACACACAGCCAGTGAGCATCAGGGATGCCAGAAATCAAGAGGGTCTCTCAAGGTGTTCAGCCTGCCAAGACTCTCCTACCTGTCTTCTGTGGGCTTGATATTCTGATTAATTATAAATTTACAATGCACTCATGAACCCGGCAACTCATGGCCACATCTTAACTAGCTTGTAGAAGTGAAGGCCAGGCCAGCCCATCCCAAAGTGATGTACTTGACCTCCCAGAGAAGGCTGCTGTGGTGATTTTTGCCATTTCTGGAACATAGCTAAGTCCTAGATTAGGCTTCATTTCCTATTGAGAGGTTAGGCAGAGGTGAAAGGGAAAACAATGAATTTTTCTCTCGAGCTAGAAATCCTTTAATCTCCTTGGACCCTGATTTCCCCAAGCCTGCTTTTCAGTCTGAAGCCTGACTTCCTTCCACACTATTCGACATTCTTATTCCTTTTCTAGAAGGGTTCTCGACCTCTCTCATGCTGCACCTGACCCTTTAATACCGTTCCTTATGTTGTGGTGACGATCAAATTATTTGCACTGCTACTTCCTAACTGTAACCTTGCTACTGTTAGGAATCGGGTGACCCCTGTGAAAGGTCCGTTGGACCCACAGGTTGAGAACTGCTGCTCCGGAAGATGGGGCCGCAAGCACCTAACAGGATTGGCGGGAGTCAGGGAGCACAGTAGGTCTGACGCAGACTGGTTTAGCCGGGCTACACTCAGTGGGGCTGCATTGCAGAGAGCGCGGGCTCGGTGATAATGAGCACAGGGTGACGATCTTAGGGAAGCTGCCCACCAAGGGGGCTGCAGTAACTGGTTCAGTGCATGAAAACCGTGAGGTCAGGGAGACCCTGCAAGGGTGAAGGGTCCATTGGCGTTTGCTTTTGGATTCAGAAACTGGCAACTGAAGCCTGAGCAGACCCAGGACCGAGTCCACCCAGGAGGTAGGTTCTCTGGGAATAAAAGACTTCCTGGCGCTAGGCGAGTTTATCCAGATGAGATACAACTTAATTACCACATCCTAGTGTATGACAGACCACAGCTTCACTCATTCCTTCATTTAACTCTTTATCAGCTGGGAGGGGCTTAAAGAATCCCTGCAATGATAGGTAGTCTCAGAATGGACTGGGGGAGGGGAAGAAACACTCTCAACTTGGAGTCCAATTCACTTGGGTAAGAAGAGTAGGTGAACATTTGAACCCTGCTGGTGTCATGATTACCCATTGGGCTGCTAAGCACCATGTCAGCCGCTCAAAACTATTTTTGGGGAGAAAGGCAGGCTCTCTACTCCCACAAAGAGTTTTCCAGTCTCAGGTTCCCCGAAGGGCAGTAGGAGCCAGCACTGACTTGGGGCACTCTTCTTGGCACACCTCTTTAGGTATTTAGGCTTGGGAGTGGGGTTTTTTTCCTTCCCTTGTATTTTCCCTTCTCTCCTGTCACAGCTCTCAGCACGCTCATTCCTGTGTCTGGGCCTGGCTTCAGTGCTGTCCCTTAAGCAGAAACCTCTGAGCCACTTCCCTGTGTGTGCGTGCTCCCCCTCACCCCTGGGCGCCAGCAGAATGGTCATACTCAGCCGTTCTTCTTTGGGGGGCTGCTCTGTTGTGAACCCATCCTGGTAGGGAAGATGCACTAGCACACAGCAGGAGAGACACAGATGTAGGAGGCAAACACAGTAGCATTCAAACCTACATTTCTCCCTTTGGTATTTTAGGGCATTTTTAAAATCACTTTATTGGGGGCTCATACACTTCTTGTCACAATCCATACATACATCCATTGTATGCAAAGCACACTTGTACATTCGTTGCCATCATCATTCTCAAGACTTTTTTTTCTACTTAAGCCCTTGGTATTAGCTCCTCATATTTCTCCTCCCTCCCCACTCCCCCCCCCCCATGAACCTTTGATAACTTATAAATTATTATTATTATTTTGTTATATCACATACTAATGTCTCCCTTTGCCCACTTCCCTGTTGTCCGTACCCCAGGGAAGAGGTTATATGTAGGTCCTTGTAATTGGTTCCTTCTTTCTACTTCACCTTCCCTCCACCCTCCCACTCCCTCGCCACTCTCACTATTGATGCTGAAGGGATCATCTGTCCTGGATTCCCCATGTTTCCGATTCCAATCTGTACCAGTGTGCATCCCCTGGTCTAGAAGGATTTGTAAGATAGAATTGGGATCATGATAGTGGAGGGGGGAGGAAACATTTAAGAACTTGAGGAAAGTTGCATATTTCATCATTGCTTCACTGTATCCTGACTGGCTTGTCTCCTCCCCACGATCCTTCTGTAAAGGGCTGTGGCTTTACCTATGGATGGAATTTGGGTCCCCAATCTGTACACCCCTTCATTTATAATGATAGAATTTTTAGTTCTTTGATGCCTGATCCCTTCAACACCTCATCATCGCACATGCTGGTGTGCTTCTTCCACGTGGGCTTTTTTGCTTCTGAGCTAGAAGGCTGCTTGTTTACCTTCAAGCCTTTAAGACCCCAGACACTATCTTTTGATAGCCGGGCACCATCAGCTTTCTTCACCACTTTTGCTTATGCACACATTTGTCTTCGGTGATCATGTCGGAAAGATGGATATCATGGAATGCCAACTTAATAGAACAAAATGTTCTTGCCTTGAGAAAGTACTTGAGTGGAGGTCCAATGCCCATCTGCTATCTTAATACTAGCCCTGTAAGTATGTGCACAGAGATCTAGTTCCCCATCATCATACATGAATATATTTACCTATGTACATGATTTTGGGTCATTTTTCTTGGCTTTTGCCTCCTATGAAACTTTTGAACCAAGCTGGATTTTTTAAAATTGAAATTTCTTTCTTTTCTTTTTTTTTAATGTTGAATCAACATGTATATAAGTGTATCCTGGAAAGCATGTGAAGGTATGTATAAACAATTTCATCTTCTCAGGATACAGTGTTAAGTTTTTAAAAATTCCAATAGACTCCTAAGTTTATTAAAATGTATGTCCTTAGAAAAAAGGTCCAGAAAAGAAAAAAACGCATGCAAGCCTCAACAGGGGTAATCGCCGGATGGCTGGTCAATGGGCGATTTTCATACTTGTCTACATCATCAAATCTCTGTCACACGCACGTGTTGCACGTCAGAAAAGACAGCGCTTTCAACCGAGGGGCAACACACTAACCGTGCGGGTCATGACGGCCAGCTCACGGTTGTGTGTTCCCCTGGGTTGTGTTAAGGGCTAGTAAAATGTGCTGGTGAAACTTAGACCTGGTGCGGGGCATGTCTTAAGATCATCCAGAGGGATACACTTCTCTTTCAGGAAGCACTCTTCCCGCCAGCTCTCCGGGCCTGACTGCGGATGCCATTAAGCAGTGGCACGGTCACCCTCCACACTTGCAGCACCTGTTTTATTTCACGCTCCCCGGCTCCCCGGGGTAAACCCCAGGGCCACAGCATGGGGCTCCAGTGAAATCCATTACTGGTCCAGATGTGTGTGTCCCTGCCGGCTGACCCATTCACCCCACTGTTTATTGACAGGCTCTCAGGAATCCGACAGTTCCCAGTCGGCCAAGAAAGACATGCTGGCTGCCTTGAAGTCCAGGCAGGAAGCGCTGGAGGAAACGCTGCGCCAGCGGCTGGAGGAGCTGAAGAAACTCTGTCTGCGCGAAGCTGTAAGCAGTGAGCGTTGGGTCATGTGGAAGCCTGTGTTGTGTGTGACATCGCCTGTGTGGGCGTACCGCTAGAAGACAGAGGTGGTGGTTGCGGGGTGGGGGGTGGGGGGTGAGGAGAGCACACCAGGAGTAGAACCTCGCCTGAAACACGAATGTTTGGCGGCCCCCCAGCCCTCTGCTGGGCCTCTTGGAAACACTAAGGCTGGGGACGACTGTCCTGAAAGGCACTAGTCACTAGGGAAGCTGGGCAGTCCGAACCCAGAGTAGGAGCCCTCCAGAGGCCCAAGGAAGAGTAAGGGTAACAGGTCCTTAGGATGCCTGGGCCCCTGGGGGGTGCAAATGACTCAGACACTCCGCTGCCATCCCTGAGATCAGAGGTTTGAGGCCCACTGTGCTCCAAACGGAACAAAGCATTACAAAGTACTACAGGCCTGGCGGTGGTCCATTTAGGGAAAAGTGGCCTTTGAGCAGCCTTTGGGGAACATCTTTCTCTCCAACACCCCAGGAGTCTAGATGAGTCGAAATCGGCTCCCAGCAGTGGGTGCTAATGCCTGGTGCCACACAGTCGCTAGAACACCTCCGTAC
>PVJH01020933.1:0-39692 GCA_004026705.1 Nesogale talazaci
TGTATTAGCATTCACTGTTGTTTTTTTAAAATATGAATACATAGTAGGGGCTGAGCCCCGGTGGCGTGAGTGGTTGAGTGCCGGACTGTGGGCTTGGCTGTTCAAATCCAGCGTCGGCTCTCAGGAGCACCGCTGGGTAGCTCCCACAACCACCAGAGAGCAGTGATTCCCCCCCCCCCCCAAATAAAAAAACAAAACAAAACAAAAAATATGAATACATATTGAACTGCTGTAGTCGTGTAATAGAAGACGAGCAGAGAAGAAATAGACTAAAAGCTATCCAACCCTTTCTGGAAAGAGGTAGGATGACAGTGTATTGATACAGACATACTTTAATAATAATAGTAAACAAAGAGGAAAATATAAGAATTGAGGGCCAGTGAACTGGCAGGTGCCCAGTGAGTTTACTTGTCCTCCTTGGTTCTCTCCATGAAAGGGGTTTTCTGTATGTCTTCTTGTAGCTCTCGCTCAAAGCTAAGAATTTACTGGGCTGCATTATTTAATAAAATGCTTGTGAAATATTTATGCCATATTTCTAAAGATATAAATGATTCATTATTTCCTGAAACCTTTTTGATACAGATATAATAGGAGATTAGAAGCTGTGGCAGAGAGGGAGTTTCTGTCATGGGCATACAGGATAGACTCCTTTTCGAAAGTATGCATCAGGGACTGTTCTGTCAGTCACTCCCTGGTGTCGATGAAAGTGTGTTGACAGGAGGCTAACCTTCACGACATTTTTCTAGACCGAAGTTGCCAGATAACAAATGAACAGTTTGCCTTAGAGATGAGAAATACTCTGATAAAAGTTTTTCAGTGTGCTCTTCTGACTGAACTGCTGAAAACGAACTGTGAGATGCTGCCCAGGGTATATTTTAGCACAATTGTCAAAGTGCTTCTCTACTCTGAGAGCTTATACCTGGTCCTTTTCATGCAGAATTGAAAAAATGTTTTATGGGACCTGATTCTGTATTTAACGGGTTTTCTGTGCCTTTGAACCAAACTTATTCAAAATGGTTGGTCTTTGGTGGGCTACGCTAACAGTTATGTGTCGTTTTCATGAGTGGGTGCAAAAAATGAAAATACCTGTACTGTACAGCCTTAAATTACTGCCCTTGAAAAATAATCATGGTAAAACAGAGATTACTTCAAAAGTACTTCATTTTATGCCTGGCACCGAGTAAGGCCGTGATGGAAAAGAAACATAAAATTGCTTTTCTCAATAGAAGAGGCTGCAGAGAAAGCAGAGGAGAGACTACCCTTTCAGGGAAAGGTTATTGGAAAGGTAGCATTATTTTCGGATCTGGAGTGTTGAAAGCGAGAGCTGAATGACAATGACTATGCCCTCGTCCTTGTTGACTAAGCTGTTTGCTTGCCCAGGGCTCCGCATGCTTCTGCAGACCCTCCAGTCCTCTCTCCCCTTTGCCAGCGTGTCAGAGCCACCTTGAGTGGATGGGTCCAGCGTCTTTGCTCAACGCCTGCATCTGTGCTGCCCAGCCATGCCCTGAAAGATGAAGTAAGGTCACAGTAACTGAACCCAACCGCCCCCCACGTCTCCTCAACGAAAAACCAAAGGTGGGCTGGCCATCCTTTAAAAGTAAAAGCGATCTGGTTTGGAACCAAGTACGCGGTGAGGGAGGATGCGGTGGACAGCAGCCTGGGGCGGGATTGCCGGCGGAGTGGGGGCCTCCCGACAAACACCCACCTTGATCCACAGGTGCGAGTCAGGAGCTTGTGCATCCCCGTGGGTGGATGCGCCGGTGCATCTCCCCCAAAGATGGCCAGAACCCCGATTAAAATGTAGAGAGGCAGTACTGGGGAAATCCCAGTGACAGTGGTTCAGTCTACTTAGGGTACTGCGACTAGCCTGGTCGAACTGAGGTGAATTGATCACAAGAATGCAACCTTCCATGGATAAATGATATACTTAATACATTATGGCTATTAAGTAGTCCTTCACTCTGCTAGAGCCAGTCTAGTAGTGATGGGGAAGCCCATGTTTGAATTAAGATTTAACCAATAGTTAATCACGATCTCTTTCTCCCGTTCCTTAACCTCTGAGCCTCATTACCTTAATTATCTTTAAAATAAAAGATTAACACCTTCATTGCTGCTGTGAAAGAGATGTAAAGGATTTGGCACAGTCCCTAATGCAGCACAGGTTAGGCACGGTATGCGTGATTTCCAAACACACACACCTTCTGCAGGAATATAACCAAAATGCTTTTTGGAAGCAAAGATGATGGTCTCCCGTCCTTTGGACATGTTAACAGAACGGACCTGAAGGACATCGGGCTTGGTGAGGTGAAAGGGCTATAAAAAAGAGTAAGAGCACCAGGAGATGGATGGACAATGACTGCAGCAGTGGCTGCAGACATACCAACCATTGGAAGGATAGCTCAGGACTAGTTTCATTCTCTTGTGCTTCGGGTCTCTGGGGTCTACACAGCACCTCACCACAGCAACAGGGCTTTAAAAAAAAAGTTGCCTGTTTGCTTAAAGATCTGCAATGATCCTTGCAGCCATCTAAAAATCAAATGAGTTCTACAGGCCAGGCACAGAAAACCGATAGCAGTCACAGAGGAAGTGAGCATGCCTGGGTGGGAGAAGTCTGCAGCTTTGACTGGCTAGGTCTCTCCATTGGGAATCTGAACCGAGAAGAACCAGGCCTGAGGCAGCGGCCAGTCATTTATTGTTGGTGCTGCCCATCCCACCAAGGGTGAGCTTCCGCAGAAATGCCTATCTGCAAACTTCAGGAAACCCACATGAGAAATAGAGGTGGGGATAATGTCCGGCCCCTTCGCTAGGACTGCTACTTAAATATGTGTCCTAACCAGGTGTGTTAGAGTGAGAAGTCTTTTCCAGTTTAATCATTCTTGTCCATGTTGAACGATCGATAGAAGTATCTGTTGGCCATACTATCTAAGAAGTAAATTTTATCAAAACTGGTAAGAGAGGACAAACTATAGCTAAACAAAAGCCATTATGGTTAATATTTCATTGTTTTTGATGCTCAAAAACCCCAAATTCATGTCCATAGAGTTGATTCTGACTCCTCATGACTCTCTTGGACATAGTGGAGCTGTGGATTACCGAGGAGACTGTCATTCTTTACTGGGGTAGTCTTCTATGCCTCAAGGGTTCCTCCTGATGCAAAGAGATTATTTTCTTCATCTCTGAGAGGTATATTTAAACTGTTGTTAATAATTTTTTGTTTTCTTGATTTCTCAACCCCGTCCAGGTAAATTTCTTTGAGCATTTCTTTCCCCTCTTTTCTGGCTTTCCTTGAAAAGAGTAGGTCTCAGATATGCAAAAATTGACCTGAGGACTCAATTTACAAACAAGCAAAATACTCATAGAGTCATGCCCAAAAGGGTTATGGAGATCTGTGGAAGAATAACTATAATCTGGAATCAGAAGCAGAAAGAACAGACGAGTAAGTTATGAAGCATTGAAACTCAACCTAAAGAGACAGCCACTGTAGAGCTGAACCTAGAGCTATCAGGTGCCATCTAGGTACTTCGGACACTTAGCCACCCTATACCCAACAGAAGGAACACTGGCCAGTCCTGTGCCACCCCCAGATTTGGCCCTACCGCTGAACTCATTGCAACAACCACCATGTCAATACATCACCTCAAGGACTTTCTTTTCCCCAATGGAGGAAGCATGATGTCCTTCTCCAGGGACGGGTCTCCCCTGACAACATAGCCAAAGTATGTGAGAGGAAGTCTCACCCATCCTTGACTCTAAGGAGCACTGTGGCCATACTTCTTCCAAGACAGATTTGTTTGTCCTTTTAATAGTCCATTGAGCGTTGAACATTTTTTGCCAACACCACAATTCAAATGCATCCATTCTTCTTCATCCGCCTTTCTTATCTAATGTCCGGCTTTCACATGCATATGAAGCAATCAATAATATGGGCCCAGGCTCGGGCGTACCTAAGTCCTCAAAGTAACATCCGTGCTTTTCAACACTCTAAAGAGGTTTTGTGCAGTACTTTTACCCAACGCAGCTCGTGTTTGAATCTCTTGACTGCTGATTGTGGGACCAAACAAGACAGCATCCTTGGCAACTTCGATCTTTGCTTCATTATCATGATGTTAACAATGGTGAGGATTTAGATCTTCTCTACATTAAACTTTAAATCTGTAGTGAAGCTTGCTGGCCTTCATTTCCACTAGCAAGTGTTTCAAGTCCTCTTCACTTCCAGCAAGTAAAGTTTGATCTTCATTTCTCAGGTCGTTGATAAGCCTTCCTCTCAACCTGATGCCATATACTCTTCTTCATATAAGCCAACTTCCCTAATTACTAGCTATATGATTATTTATTCATATAAACTGAATAAATATGGTGAGAGGTTATAACCCTGAGGCACTCCTCTCCTTATCCTAAACCATGCAGTAGTCCCTTGTGTACACAAGTGCTTCTGGGTCCATGTATAAGTTCCCAGTGAGTACAATGAAGTGTTCCATCCATCTCAAAACTGTCCAGAGTTTGTTATTATCCACAGAGTTGAATACCTTGGCATAATCAATGAACACAAACATTGTTCTGGTATTCTCTTCTTTCAGGTCAAACCCATCTGGCATCTCTATGACATTTCTGGTTCCTTGATTTCTGCATCCTGTCTGAACCTCTAGCAGTTACTGTCGATGTATTGCTATACCTGTTATTGGATGATTTTAAGCACATTTTTTGGCATTGATATCAGTGTTATTGTTCTATGGGTCATTTTTCTTTGGAATGGCCACAAATATAGATCTCTTCCAGTCAGTTGGCCAAGTAACTATTATCCAAATTTCTGGACATAGATGAGTAAGTGCTTCCAGCAGCTTGCTGAAGCATTTCAATTGGTAGTCCATCAATTCCTGAAGCCTTGTTTTTGGCTAATGCCATCAGTAGAGCTTGAACTTCTTCCGTCAGCACCTTATTATTTCCTGCTGAAATGTTTGGATGTTGACTAGTTCTTTTTGGCACAGTCACTATGTCTTCTTCCCATCTTCTTCGAATGCTTCCTGCATCATTCAATATTTTTCCTACAAAATCTTGTCATAGGAGGCCTGAATTTTTTCTTGAGTTCTTTCAATTTCAGATATGCTGAGTGTGTTCTTCCTTTTTAGGTTGTTTTCCAACTCTGCACTTTTCATTAGAATATTTTACTTAGTCTTCTCAACCTGCAATTTTAATATTTCCTGTTCAGTTCATTGACTCAATCTTCCTTCCATTTAGCTACTCTATCATTAAGATCAAGTTTCAGAGTCTCTTCTAACATCCACTTTGATTTTTTCCCTCCTTTCCTGTCTTTTTAATGACCTTTTGGTTTCTTCAGGAATGATGTTGTTGGTGTCCCCAGAGCTCATTGGGTCTTCTGTCTTCAGTGTTCAATGCATCAAATGTATACTAAGATGTTTTTGAAACTCAAAGGAATAGACTTAAGATTATATTTGGTTTTCATGGATTTGTTTTAAAGTTCATTAGCTTCAACCTGAACTTACATAGGGGTTATCGGTGGTCTGCCTCACAGTCAGCCCTGTCCTAGTTGTAACTGCTGATGTTGAGCTTCTCCATCATGATTGCTGGGTGTTCCAGCTGGAGAAGTCCATGTGTAGAGTGGCCTTTTGTGTTGGGGTGGGGGAAGAGAAGGAATTTTCAAGAACATTGTTTTTGCAAAATTCTGTCACGTGATCTCCAGTTTTGTTTTTATCACCAAGTCCATATTTTCCAACAATGGTTCTTTTCTCTTTGTGTCCTGTATTTGTACTCTGGTTGCCAATAATTCTCAACATGTCTTGACTGTATGTTTGATCACTTTCTGACTGTAATCATTGGTAGAATTCTGCAAGTTCTTCATGACTCGCTTTTCTAGTTGGTCCATAAATTTGAATCATGGTAGAACTGATTATATTTCCTTGAACATGGATAGATATAATCCTGGATATATGTACAGTGAAGTGGGTTTAGTTTGGTTTGGATTTATTTCCATGCTGTGGACATCCAGAGCCCATCCTGAAAAACAGCCAAGGTTTGGGGGTCAGGCTTTCCTGGATATAAGTCCTTGCTCTGTTGCATAAGTTATTTAATAATAAGTTATTTAGTAATCTTAGAAAAGTTACTTAACCTCTGGACACCTGAACTATTCAGGGGGCATAAAAGTAGTAGAAGTTACATTAGATGATGTCATTCTCCTAAGCAAAACCTCCAATGACTTGCCACCACCTAGTAAAATAAAATCCAAACCCTCAATAAAGACATAAATCATCTGGCTCTTTCTTAGCTTGTCACTCTCAGTCTCTTCATAAGCACTTATCAATATCCCCAGTTACCTTTTGAATTTGTTCATTTGGTTATCTGCCTGTTTCTACTCTCTCCACTGCTGCTCATCAGAGACTAGGTCTGTTGCCTTCCTTTCTGTAGTCATAGAACCTTCACCATGTCTGACTCAAAATACACGGCTTCGTCATGGTTTGTCTAATTGGTTGAGTGGACAATTGGTTTGTAGGGCTTAAGATCAGCAGTTCAAATCCACAAGTGGATCTTCAGAGGGAAAAAAGCTGCCTATCTGTTCCGATAAAGATTCCTGTCTAGGAACACTATGACATAGTTCTCTCTCTCTCTCTCTCTCTCTCTCTCTCTCTCTCTCTCCCTCCCTCCCTCCAGTTGGGCTCTTTATTCTGAAGGGCAGTTGAGATAATTTATGGTGAAGGTTTAAATAGGTATAAGGATTCACTTTAAATGAGAAGCTGATACCAAGAGCTCAAGTAGAAAGAAATGTTTTGAAAATGATGATGGCAACAAATGTACCAATGTGCTTGACATGATGGATGTAGGATTATGGTAAGAGTTGTACTGTTCCTCAATAAAATGATTAAATAAATTATTAAATGATAAATAACAAGTGGTTCTCTCCTACAGGGTCACTGTAAGTCAGAATTGACCATATGGCACACAGCAACAACATGGCATGTGGAGTTCCTGATAATTAATAAGCCCACTGCAGATATTTGCGGCTGTCATTTACTGTTTTTATCTGCTTCATGTAATAGGAATCTGTATATGATTTTGTTTGGGGAAAAGGTTTATTTTTCCTTTAGCTAAAAAGGAATTTTAAATTAATGTGCTACCAAGGAAAACACACTCCCATTTGGAAAAAGAATAATCTCAGTTCCAAAATTTTAGTTATGTATACTAAGAACATGTTTTTTTAATTGTAATGTTTAATTCTTCTTCTTTGGTGTGTATAAAACCCACAGACCCAGGAGGAAGGGAATCTTTGACTATCTATCTCTTTGGCCAGATCACCTATCAAAGAGAGAGGAGAGAATTGGCATCCATTAAAAGAAGATGACCCCTCTCACCACCCAAAGCGTGGTGACAAGTGAAAATGTCCGTGTTCTGCATTTAATTCCTCTTCCTCCTCCAGGTGTTGCCACATCTGCAAACTTCCTGGGAGAGTGATGGGCATCCGAGTGCTGCGTTTCTCTCTGGTGGTGATTTTTGTGCTGCTCCTGGTTGCTGGCGCGCTGACGAATTTGCTTCCTACAATCAAAGAAGACAAGGTGCTCACGATGCGTAGGGAGATCAGATCCCAGGGCAAGTCTGCCACAGAGGCCTTTACTCTCATCATGCAGACCTACAACAGGACTGATCTCCTGCTGAGGCTTTTAAACCACTACCAGGCAATCCCACACCTGCACAAAGTGATCGTTGTCTGGAACAACATTGGGGAGAAGGCGCCAGAGGAGCTGTGGAATTCTTTGGGGCCTCACCCTGTCCCTGTGATCTTCAAACTCCAGACAGCAAACAGGATGAGAAATCGACTCCAGGCCTTCCCTGAATTGGAGACCAGTGGTGAGTGGCAGCTGGGTTCTCCACCTACAGGGGGAGCGGGTTGCCAGGACTGAGGTTAAGGATGCTGGTTCTGAGTCCTCCACTTGTCATAAGGAAACACCTGGAAATTCTGAAGGACAATTTCCAGCATGACCAGAAGCAGTGTCCTGGTGAGGAGAGCACATGCTTCTTGCAGGAATGACAAGGTGAATGCTGCAGAGAAAGATACAGTTGGATTACATATTATCACCACATTGCAGGAGGTCATAACTGGCTATTTCACTTATGCTTACTGTATCCTATGCCATGATCCCATTCACAGTAGTTTCAGGAGGTTGTAATTTGCTTGGAAGAATCTCCGTGTTCCTTATTTATAGTTTCATTACTATCTAGGATGCTGGATGATAACTAGATGGTAGTTCTCCCCCCTTGGGAAGTTTTAAAATCAATTACAATTTAAGTACAAACTTTTTGTGCTACACAGATCTCACCAGGAATGCATCTCTTGTTTTCTAACCATTTTAGCTTATACAGCTTTTGAGTGATTTATGCAATACACTGCTTTGCCTTATAAATTTTGTTTTCATTTCCCAAACCCGAACCCTCCCACCCCTTCCTTTGCTTCAGCGGTGTTAATGGTCGATGATGACATGCTGATTAGTGCCCAGGACCTCATTTTCGCCTTCTCTATTTGGCAGGTAAGGTGACTATCTCCTTTAGAGACTAATCTGGATATAGTCTTAGTGAATGGTTCAACAGGACAGCCTGACTTAATGGGGCTACCTAACGCATTATAGAACACGTCTCTCTAAGGTTAAATTTGGTAGCACTCACTGCCATCGAGTTGATTCTGACTCAGAGTGGCCCTACAATACCGTGAAGAACTGCCCCTGTGGGTTTCTCAGGCTATCATCAGTCCTAAGGGAGCAGAAAGCCTCATCTTCCTCCCTCCAAGCAGCTGGTTATTTCAAACTGCCGGCCTTGTGGTTAGCAGCCCAACACGGAATCACTGTACCACAGACACCATGAGTTTAGTATAGAGTGAATATGATTTCCAGTGTGGAACATTACCCCTGCTATGGTATCTGTTAGGTGCATTTGATTTCTATTTTGGAGTATCGGAGAGGAGAAAGAAGACCTCCTTCCACAGAACAGTGAGGCAATCATCTGTGTAGCAAAGGCCAGAATGCAGCGCAGTTTTTGTTTCTGTTTTGGCAAGACCACAGACACAGATCTCAAATGAGAAATGGGTACCCGTTTTCATATTGTAGGCAAGTTTTCAATTTTTTTTCATGGAAAGTTCACATTGTGAAAAGTGATGCATGGGTTTAAAAAATAGTTCACAGCAAGGACCAGTTTCAAGTAGCAGGCTATAGCATCTGTGGGCGGGATCTAGTCTAACGCACGGAGAACAAGGCGTTTGAGAAGAGCCTCTATTAGAACAGCATGCATTTTGCTAAAATTTGGAGGAAGAACAAGCATTATATTTATGTTGAAGCTTAAGTGGGAGAATGGTGAAATTATTGATGCTTTAAAAAAAAAGTGCCCCCCCAGAATCGGTTTTATAAGTTGATAACTTGATGTTAAGAAGGGACAAAATGATGTGGAAGATAAAGCCTGCAATGGCAGACTGTCCACATCAATTTGTGAGGAAGCAACATGTGGAAGTCATAATTGAAAAGGACTGATGATTATTTAATGATTCTATTGGGGGCTCGTACAACTCTTATCACAATCCACACATCTATCCATTGTGTCAAGCACATTTGTACATTTGTTACCATCATCATTCTCAAAACATTTGCTTTCTACTTGAGCCCCTGGCATCAGCTTCTCATTTTCTCCTCCCTCAGGAACCCTTGATAATTTATAAATTATTATTATTTTGTCATATCTTACACTGTCCGATGTCTCTCCTCACCCACTTTTCTATTGTCCGTCCCCCAGAGAGGGGGTTATAAGTGGATCATTGTGATCAGTTCCCCCCTTTCTCCCTGACCTTCCCCTTCACCTCCTGATATCTCTACTCTCATTATTGGTCCTGAGGGCCCTGGACCCCCTGTGTTTCCAGTTCTTATCTGTACCCATGTACATCCTCTGGTCTAGCCAGATTTGTAAGGTGAAATTTGGGTCATGATGGGGTGGGGGGAAGCATTAAAGAACTGAGGAAAGTTGTATGTTTCCTTGGTGCTTATACTGCACCCTTACTGGCTCGGAGGAGTGATGATTAATGGCACCATAAACCAAGCTCACTGATAGCCAGTCAATTCCCACTCATAGCCAGTGTGTAGAACAGGGTTGAACTGCCCCAGTGGGTCTCTAAGATTGTTACTCTTCAAGCCACGCCTTTCTCCAGCAAAACAACTGGACTGGGAATTTGAACTGCTATCCTTGAGGTTAACAGCCCAATGTGTAAGCATTGTACTTGTTGACTTCCTGAAAGGCATGATGACCTCTGCTGGTAATGAGCGCCGTGTGACAAAGTTAGCTAAAGCTATAGCAGAGGGATGCCATCACAGCAATGCTCCTTTCCATTCCTCTCATCAAACAAGGCCACTTTTGTGAGTTTCCATGGGAAATCAGGAAGCATCCACCTCATAGCCCTTGTGCAAGATTTGGTGACTGTTGACTTCTGTTTCCTAATCTTAAAAAACTTTCCTGGGCACCCAGTTTTCTTCAATTACTAATGTAAAAAGGTGGCGCTGACATGGTTAGGTTACCAGGACCATCCTCCATTTGTTAGTGTTAGCCTCAGTGGCTACTTTCATTTGTTACAAAGTGGCTTGACTTGGATGAGCAACATTGAAAAGTTTGTATCTTTTCATTTCCTTTTTCCATGAACATTCTTAATTCCCCTCATAAACAACTTTCTTACAACCTGTATAACATGTCCACAAAATTTATCCCGGTTCTGCAATCTCTGTTTAAAAATTCTGCAGTGAAAATTCTTCCTGCACCATTTGAGTGGCAACTTTTCGTTTCCTACACACTAGCTGGGATAAGAAGGCACGTGTTGCTTGCTTCTCTATAAAGACATCTCTCTGTTATTGAATTCGGGTTCACTCTAGCTGCCTTTTACCAGCTGCACGACAATTACCTGAAACCAAGACGGCCTTCTCAAATAATTAAACACCCTGCTCCCAAATAAACTGTCTAATTTGCACTAGAGTAAGTGACTTCATTAGCTACTTGCGATAAAACAACATGAGAAATATTAATAGTGATCTCAGTATTCTGCACTTATCAGCATTTTAAAAACTTTAGTTGTTAACCTCAAACCTGGTACACTGATCAACAAATTGGTTTGTTGGGGTTTTTTTTCCTTCCATGTCAGCAGTTTTTTAGACCCTGTAAATAAAAGCTTCTTAGGCAAAATGTTTTAAAGTAATACTCCAGCTGAAAGATTTTTATTTAAGGTCAAAATTCAATTAGCTCAAAATGCAACAGGGTCAAACAAAAGCAAACACTGTAGTTCACTCGCACAGCATGAGTAGGCTGGCATTCAGACCTCCGAATTCCAACTCATAGTGACCCCACAGGATGGCTAGAACTGCTCCTGGAAGTTTTCAGATTTCAGATCCTTTCAGGAGCACACAGCCTCATCATTCTTCCTCAGGGTGACCGGGAGATTCATGCCATTCACCTTGTGGCTAGCAGCTCAAATAATTTTCCAGGTTTTACTCATAAAAATATCAAGAACAAATTTAATCCATTGCCTGTGTATCACTTGACTGCTGAACTTCAGCCCAGTGTGTTCTCTGCAGTCTCAGCTGCTGCTGATCATTTGGTGTGTGCGGGTGGCCAGATGAGGCCATAGGAATGTCTCCAATCTCCTCTGCAGCCATGATCTGCACTTGCTGTGTTCTTCTTTCTCCCTTCTCAGAGCTGTCCATTGCCATGAAGTTGATTTTGTCCCCTGGCAGCACCGTGGATGCAGAGCAGAATGGGGATTTCCAGGCTGTGATCTTTCAAAACACAAACCAGGCCTTTGACCTTTTACTTTTTCTGGAGGCCCCTCTGAGTGGATTTGAACTGCCAACCTTTGGGGTGTTTACAATCAACCCTTTCCCTCCTCTAGCTATGCTCCTTCCCTTCATCAGCCTTAGTTCGCTGGCTCACTCACTCACTCCTACACAGTGGCCTGCAGCTCTTAGGAACCCTTTAAGACAGAACAGAACGGCTCCACTCTGTTTCTGAAAAGAAACCTTTACAGGAGCAGACAGCCTCATTTTTCTCTTATGGAACAGCTGGTGTGTTTGAACCATGAACCTTGCCGTTAGCTAGCCAATGCTTGACACAATGTGCCATTCGGACTCCCTGAATAGTCTAAGTGACACGTGTCCCAGCTGTTAACCCAGTCTCCGTCCTTCCATTTGCCTTCCAGGAACACGGGTGTCATTCTGTCCGCAGTGTTCCCATGAGAGTCTACCCAGCTGTAGATGATACAGCTTGATAGCACTACTGTAATTCTTTGTTCACAAAACATCTCTCTCTCTCTCTCTGGACTGTGTATTATTTGGAAAGGAATTTAAGCCAGCCCGTGTTCTGTTGTGTCCCTTCTTCAGTGTTTGTTCAGCAACTGAGTGAAACATAGTTTGGGTGAGCTAGGGCTGATTCTTGTTTTATGGTTTAGTCACTCTAACCTTAATGTTAAAAGCTTTGCCACCACAGAGTGTTTGTATCAGTTATTCTGGCTAGTGGAACCTCCCCTCCCCCCAAAACAGAAAAGGGTAAAATATGGTTTACATTCATCTTTAAAATTAGCAATAACTTTCAAGGACATTGAAGTAAACATGGAAACATAGTAAAACCTGGGATTACATGCGTTTACGAGATTAAAGGGGCCCTGGTGGCTCTATCAATTAAGTACTGGACTATTAAGTGAAAGGTCATTGGTTCAAACCACCAGTCTCTCCCAGGGAGGCAGATAAAGCTCTCTGCTCCCATAAAGATTGTCGACCTCCAAAGCCCTGTGTAGGCTTGCTGTTTGCCAAAATCCACTTGTTGGCAGTGGGTTTGTTTTCTTAAAAGATAGAAAAATAACTTTTGAAAGCAGTCACATGAAATCTCACTGTCTCCTACTATTAAGGACAATCATAAAGTCAACTTCTGAAGCAACATTGGAAGCACTGGTGTCTTTTAGTGCCTGGACTTTATTAAAATCAGACATCATTTAAATTAGCAGAGCATTTGTGAGATTAGAAAATGTATTTTACAGAATTTTGCCTGTACCCTTATCAGGTTGCATATTTATGAAGTTGCTTGGAATTAGATGGGATTAGGATGTAGGAGGCAGTAAGGTAATAAAATGGACAAGAGAATTTAATTTCCCGGGTACTAAGTCATTGCCTTTTTACCATGTCTGCCCTCGAGGAATGCCACATTTAATTGTTCTTTCCCCCCCCCCCTTTTCAGCAATTCCCCGATCAGATTGTAGGATTTGTTCCTAGAAAGCATGTCTCCACTTCCGCGGGAATCTACAGTTATGGAGGTTTTGAACTGCAAATACCAGGGCTTCAAAATGGTGACCAATATTCTATGGTGCTGATTGGCGCCTCTTTCTTCAATAGCAAATACCTTGAGCTTTTTCAGAAGCAACCTGCAGCAGTCCACGCTTTGTTAGATGAAACTCAAAACTGCGATGATATTGCCATCAATTTTATCATTGCCAAACACACTGGGAAGACTTCAGGGATATTTGTGAAACCGGAAAACATGTTCAATTTAGAAAAAGAAACCAACAGTGGCTATTCTGGGATGTGGCATCGAGCTGAGCACTTTGTGCAGCGGTCCTACTGTGTGAATAAGCTTGCTAAGATCTATGGTGGCATGCCTTTACAGTACTCTAACATCATGATTTCTCAGTTTGGTCTTCCATATGCCAACCACAAAAAGTAAAATGTTAGTGTTAAAAAGAAACTTCAGAATTGCTTTGTATTTGAGTTGCTTCTCCGCCTTATGTAGTTGTTTCTGTTTTTGTATTTAAAAACAATACAACAAACTCTAGTCCACACCCAAAGTCTCTACACAGGGAAAATGTGCAGAGTGCTCCCAGGATATAGAATTCATATCCAGTGGAATCAAGAGCCAAGAAGCTGGTGTCATCAAGAACTGTCGTCAGAAGAAGAGTTTTTAATCCAGAGATATGACTGTTTGGTCAGCAATTTTATTGTTTACATTTTGAGACTGTTACATAATTTCTTTGACTGCTGGCATTTGCCTTAAGGATCTGTCGCAAGCTGTTCCCAGGATCAGAATTCTGAGAGAATTCTGGTGTGTCTCGGTGTTTTCACTGCAGGTGGTGGTTTTCATTTGAAGCCTGAATACTTCTGTAGCAGAAATCTAAGGGAGAAGCCATGGGAAGAGAGAAGAGAATCCCACATAAACCAGAGGCGACGGTGCCACAGCTCCCAGTGCTTGCTTCCTTTGTGACCAGTCCCCCATTCTGACTGCAGCCAGCGTGGATGTAATGCAGCCATTAATGCTTTCCTGCTTCTTGATAAATCAGTGGGGGCCCAGAAAGTTAATTTTAGTAACTGCAGTCTATCTAGCTGTTTGCTTCATTTTTCTGAACATTTACTGCATGGTTCACAATAAAACACAGCCTGTATTTCTTATATGCAACTAAAGGGATAAATGTGTTTACCAGGTTCGGGGAATGCATTTTGCCCCTGATTCTGACCTTGAGAATGTACATTAATTGTTTTCTATAAAGACTCTGGTTTCTAGGAAACGTGTGTAAAATCAGTCTTCGGAAGGGATGGTGAAGTTGGGACTGATTGACATCAAAGCCCTTCGTAGCAAGAGTTCTGTATTACTAGAGTGTAGATTATCTCTTGGATACCTCGGAGATTGTATGAATTGCAAACAAAGTCAGACTTCTGCATTCTGAACTTCATCATTCATTTGTTTGTTTTCCAAAAAAGATCCAAGGTACTGTTCATCATGATGAGATTTCAATTTCCTCATTATGAGTAGAAATAACCGTGGAGTCCTAGCAGAGGTGTGCTGTTGGACTCCGCTCGTTGTTAAGAAGCCTCCTCTCGTGTGAGTGAGAGGGTCTGTGTTCCACAGTATTTTCTGGGGAGGCCCTTGTTCACTACTTGTGGCAAGGAACTCTGAAATAAACCAGCATCTTCTCCTTTTTATGTAATGCCAGGATATCATGTGCGCTTTCTTATGCCAGATACTGGTGAAGTATCACCGACTGTCTTGTGAAGCTGTGAACATTTTAAAAGAACCCTGGCTCTCCTGGTCATTCCAGATGACTGTGAGAGAAATAGCACGTACAGTCCAATCCATGACACTGTCAGATTTTCCAACAATGATGTATCCATGCAGCGGGTTCAGGATATGTTGTCATTGTATGTGTCTCAATATGATTCAATCCCACTAACAATCTATGTTGCCCATATGCCCCAACAATTCAGCCCCTAGCTATATTCCCAAAAGACATGGAAATGGAGGCTCAGAAAGAGACTGTTCACCAAAGTTCATTGTAGCACTATTCACAGTAGGCAAAAGGTAGGAAACACCTACGTAAATTCCCACCAACAGATGAACAGATAAACAAGATAGGATACATACATTTCATGTACTGCTCAACCATTAGGAGAGATACTGTCTTAATGCTGTATTATGCTACAGGATGGTTGGAGCTTGACTTCACGCCGAGTGAAATTAGCCGAACACAAAAAAGGACAACTCTTGTGTGCACTCACTGAAATATAAAGGCAAGGAAAATGGAGACAGACCAGTGGTTTTAGAGATGGAAGGAAAGAGGAAAAGGGGCTATAACAGTGATGGGAAGATTGCATTGATTATGAGTGCAGTTACACAGCCAATTATTATGATTGTTGTCAATAATTAATACACTTGTAAAAAGCTGAATTGGCAAAACTGGTGTGATAGTCAGTTTACAATAACAGCAACAGAATGAAACTGCTGTGACTGCTTAGGTATACACTGACACCTCATGTGATTTGGTTCCTTGCTTTGGACGTGTAGTGTCATGAGACACCCTAGTTAATTGGCCTAATACCATGTTGAATGCCTCTGTATCACCTTCTAGCTTGTTGTGTAGTGCCTAGGGTCTTCAACGCTTGCAGTCGAGCCTGGAGCAGCAGAAAGAGAAAGGAATAGGAGAAAAATATGGAAAATCTGGCCGCCAGCCTCCTTTGCCATGACACCAAAAGAACCATGTGGTGCCCAGTGAGCTGAAATGTAGGATCAAAGAACCCATGGAACAATCATGATTGAAGGGTGCAATGCTGAAAAGAATTTCTAGAACCATGAAGGCCAGATGAACCCCAAACGATTTCCCCAAGATCATCTTTAAACCTTAAACCCTAAACCCTAAAACCTTAAAATATACATCTTAGAGCTGAATGACAGTGTAGCTTAGCTATTTGAAAAATACCTGGCTTCAGTATGATGTGCTCTTAAGAACAACTTATAAGGAATCAAATTGCCAACAGCAACTTGAAAGATTCAATAGGAACCATGATGGGCAGTAACTTCATGTTGATGAAGGAGAAGCAACTCAGAAAAAGGGAAAAAATAAAAAGTGTACAACTCAAAGAGTAATAAGTATCGCTAAATCCTAGTTGTAAAAACTGTTGAATTTGTTTCTGTTTTTCAGTGTATCTTCTCAACAAAATAAATATAGGAAAAAACATACTGTTCCCAATCTGCTTTGTCATATTTGGTTTTTTGCCTCTTGGGCCATCAGCAGATAAGCTTTTATCATCCACGCAGTTGAGCAGACTCATGTTTGGGCGGCTGTTGCATTAACAAGTTTCCAAATGTTTGAATATATTGCTCAGAATAAGATAAAGGCACTACAAAGCATAGTCCCAGTGGGAAAATATTCTTGTGCTTTTTTCCCCCCTATCTTGTGTTTTTAAACTTAGCATTAAGCAAGTTAGTTTTATCATGCCTTCCAATGTGATGGAGCAAATATGAAACCAATAGGAAATTCAGCCTGTTATCATGGCTCCTGCATGGATGCAAATCCCACTGAAAACATTGTTTCTTCCAGTGTCCTCTAGTTTGGTTCCAGATGACCACTGAGATGATATACTGTGACTTTCCACTGCCAAAGGAAGCAGGGCAGCTTGGTGGCTGTGGGCACATATTTTGCTAACAAAACCTGCCAAAGAGTCAATTTTGACTCATCATGATCTTATAAGGTTCCAAGACCTCCAGTCTTTCTGGAAATGGACAGCCTTATCTTTCTCCCATGCAGAGGCTAGTGGATTTGAGCCACCAACCTTCCTGTTAAGTGGTTCCCAATTCCTAATGCTGCGACTCTTTCATGTTGTGGTGACTCCCAACCATAAAATTATTTTTGTTGCTACTTCATCACTGTACTTTTTCTACTGTTAGGATATGGGTATCCTCTGTGAAAGGGTCATTTGACTACCAAAGGGGTTGCAATCCACAATTTGAGAACTGCTGTGTTAAGCCATCCAGCACTTACCCAGCTACACCACAATTCGAGGTCAAAAATCTTAAATTCAAACTCACTGCCATTCAGTTTGTTTCAATTCATAGCTACCCTATAAGACAGGGTAGAACTAACTACTCTGCAGATGTTCAAGACCCAACCCGTGGCCCACCACATCATCAGTGCTCCTGGCTGAGGGTTTGGGCTTAAATCCTTGCTGAGTCTTCTGTTTACATAACTACTCAGAGCCTCTGTTCTCCACCAGCCAAATGAGAATAATCCAGCTAGTCATTTTTCCTATGGAATAAGGAAGATAACTTTAATAAGTACAGCCCAATGCATAATAAGTGAAAGCTTGGGCTCACAACTTAACCACATACAGTATAAGCCTGTACTCCACTGCCTCAGTACTCAAAATCAGATTTGCATGTGAAATGTGGAGAAAATTTTGCATCGGAGCTCAAACTCAACATCGGAATCCGACCCGAAGCGCGTGATTTTTATAAATAAATGCAGTTTATATTTTGGTCACTCAGAGTTGGTTAGTGTTGTTAGTATACGTTGATTAAACCTTTTATGGCTGTGTTCCAAGCGTTTTGCTATAATTTTGTTAGTTTTTGTGACTTTTTGTACTGTTTTTAGATATGAAATGGGTCCTAAAAAGTTTTTTTTTTTTGAAAAGAATCATCATGATAAGGAACTGGTTAACTGTGTTATTGATATTGTTAATGATAATTTAGAAAACAGGGAAGCACCAACAGGAAACCACGTTAGATTAAAAAACGTTTTTTAGAAAAAGTCCTTCAGGTTCTAGTGATCAAACGCAAAGAAAGGGGGAAAACTCCTGAAAAGCAGCTACCAGTTGATTTTATGGAAGGGAATTCCCTTTCTAAACAATAACTCTCTCTCCAAACCTCCTCTTCACACCTGTGTCCAAAGATCCAGCTCCGCATTGATCTCGAGATCATACTGTAGTTGCTAAAAACTTTTTAATGTTGTTTCTTATTTAAATTATACTAATTAACTCTGATCTTACTTACTTTGACAATTTTGTGTAATGTTTTATAAAAAAGAGTAAGGTTGGGGTAAGGGCTTGGTGGTCGAGAATGGATTCATCCGTTCTCAGTTGTTTCCTATGAGAAAAATTGATTTGGAACTCGACTGCATCGCTTCTTCTTGAACAGAGTAGCGTTGCAGTCCGGGGTTCTCCTGCAGAGAGTGGGACGGCTCTGGAACTTAACAGGTGCAGCTTGATAAAGTGTTCCTTCATCAGAATAGGCAAAGGACCCTGGCAATTTCATCTAAAGCAGAGAATGCCAGAATATTTTTCTTGACTTCAAATACTTAGTAAAGCAGTACATATTCTAAGAATTTTAAAATATTAGAACAGTATAAAGTTAAAAACCTCATTTAAAAAAAACCTCATTTACAATTACTAAATATCTGCAGACTTTTCTAGATATACATTTTAGTAGCATATTTAATTGGTATTTCATTTTGTGGATAAGTCACCACTTATGGAATTATTTATTACCATTTTCCCTGATTGTTTGATAATAATTTTTTACTATTACAGCACCACTTAGGACAATATCCTTGCTTTGAACTGACATGTTTGAGTCTCTCTGTGCTTATTTCTTTTATATTAAGTTCAAAAACTGGATCTATCTAATAATCTCTGTGCTTTTAGAGGTTTTGATACATACTGCTAAAAAGCCTCAGAATTGTTACCATAGCTACACTATTAATATCACATATGAGATCACCTGTTTCCCATACATCTTCCCAACATCGCATATTATTGAAAATGTATTTCCTTTTTCCCCCCATTGCTTTAGGGGACGGAGTCCCCAAATTCAAATATATTTTATAAAGACCCCTGTATTAAATTTTAAACAGGACAAAGAAAAATCGTGCCAATGAGAGAGACCCTCAGCATAAGGCCATACACAGCATACGAAAGCATTGTAACCACATTGTTAATTGTAGAACATAGAAAATACAGGAAGTGTGTCAATATATCATGATTGGCAGTAAATTAGTTCATCTTTGTCCCAGGTGGGACTACAGAAGCAGGAAAGGGACCAGGGTTTATGTACTGTGTTACAGGTGAGGAAAGTGTGTAGGATTGATTCTGAACCCTCAACCATGGTTGAGGTATGACTTGGGACTATTCAATGCTAGTACCTTTGTTTCCTCTAGGGACACACCCACCACATATCTAAGGGCCAGCCTGCCCCTCGGGCTGGCCCAAGGGGTTAAAGTCACCCATTTTCAAACATACTCTGCCGAGGGTCAAGACTGTGCCCATTGAGAATAAGCTCAAGGAAGGATGAATGTATGTTGAGCTTCAAAAGAGAAATGGGCTGCCACTGTCTACTAGAGCTTTCCATAAACCAAAGTGCTGAGAATTTAAGCTCTAACATTCTGTTAGAGCAGGAAATGTTTGCTGCAAAGTTTGGAAGCGTTCTGCATGCTGAAAAGGCAATCCGCGGTAAGATGTGAGGTTAGGACAAACTCCAGGAAGTTTGTGAAGTGCTTCTAGAAGGGGCTACACAAGCTGGGAGTTTAGAAAGTGAATTGCTGCCCCTTTTCTGGTCACCGAAATAAGTCATTTGAAGCAGCAGATAAAAAATATACTCATTCTTTTTTTAAAAAAAAATCATTTCATTGCGGGCTCATACAACTCTTATCAGGATCAATACATACAGCTATTGTATGCAGAACACATTTGTACATTTGTTGCCATCATCATTCTCGAAACATCTTTCTCCGTAGGCCCTTGGTCTCAGCTCTTCATATTTCCCCTTCCTCCCCACTTCCCCACCCTCTAGAGTCCTTAATAATTTACAAATTGTCATTATTTTGCCATATCGTATGCTGTCTGATGTCTCCCTTCACCCACATCCCTGTCTGTACCCCAGGGAGAAGGTTATATGTAGATCCCTGCAATTGGTTCCCCCTTTCTACTCCACCTTCCCTCCACCCACCCCTTATCACCACTCCCACCTCTGGTCCTGAAGGGAGCATCTGTGCTGAAGTCCCCTTGAAAAAACTAATTCTTGTACCCCTTGGCAAGATGACCTGAATGCTTACACCAAGTAGGTAGTGTGTGTGTGTGTGTGTGTGTGTTCCTACCTCAGTTCCCCAGATGGGGAAAGGTGACACATAATGAGGAAGAAAGGTGTGTGGAGGATCAGTTCCTGAGTAGAGGGGGAAACACTAAGATGTTTACATTCTGACCAGGATCCAGGATCCCTTTGGGGGGGGGGGGGGGGGGAAGGGGGCATAGGCGGGGAGTGTTACACTTTGAACTTATGTTAGCACCAACCTGGAACCCCCCAGGCGGTCCTCGGGAGAAAGATGAGGCTGTCTCCAATAAAGAGTTACAGTCTCAGACACGCACAGAGGCAGCCCTCGGTTGGCGTACGGGTGTCTGTGAATGAACGCCGTGGCAGTGAGCTGGAGTCGTGGACCGGGTCACTGTGAACTGGAACGGACGCAGCGCGTTGAGACATTCGGACTGGAAGCTACAGAGCTTCAATGACCAGGGCTGATCTCCATCTTATGAGCGGGTGTGTGCTGCACTTGGGTTCTCTCAACTTTGAGGGGGAAATGATAAAACTGGAATCACCTCGCTCCTCCACCTTTCCCTACTTCCTTCCCTTCTTCCGCTTCCCCCTCCATGAAGACCCTGTTAATATAAAGTTCAAGTGGGTTTAAAAATTACACACACGCACACGATGTTATACGTGTTAGGGTCATGCCCTACTTAATTTCTGTGTCTGTGAGTGGGAATGAAAAAGCGATTCGGTGCCATCCGTTGGTTTCAGCTCAGAGCGACCCAAAGTACAACCGAATGAAACAGCCTTGCCCGGTGTCTTCCTCCCAATTGTCTTCACAGACGGCGTCTGAGAACAAAGCACAAAAACGTGCAGAAAAACACCCTGCGGTGACAGGAAACCAAAGTAATTTTAGATTGAGAAAGAGCAACTTGCCAAAAGTTAAAGAAAACTGGATGTGACTTACTCGCAGTGTTGACATTTTACCTTCGAGCATGAAAAGGAAGGCCAGTAACTTTGCCAGCACAGGAAATAAGGAACCCATGGTAGCGCAGGCTCCATTTAAATATTTATCTGGTCTAGAGATGACTTTCGGGACTCTTTTTCATACCCTAAAATTTCTTTTATTTGAAAATAAAGGAACCAAATTCTTGTTTTAAGTAATTTTTTTTCCTGATAAACAAAAAATCCGAAGAAACCAACTTCTACAGCAGTGGTTCCTATCCCCGGGCTGACATTCGGCAATCTTCAGAGGTGTGCTAAGGCACGCTCGCTGGAGGCCTGTCAGTGGGTACAGGTCAAAGGGGCTGCTCCCCATCGTGCTTTGCACAGGGCAGCACTGAACGTGTTGGCAGTGCAGGGGCATCGGTTGAGAACGTATTTATAGAGCACACATCTTATCACAATGAAAGTGGTTTTCCTGATGCTTTTATCCAGCGTAACAGTGCCTTTTAGGACAGAAAGCAAAGGGAGGGACGTTCTTATGTTAATGATAAGGCATGAACATGACTCTGTGATTACAACTCTGATCCCACACTAGAACGTCCCTTAGTGTAAGATTTATTTCATTTCCCCCCTAATTTACATGCCCTTTTTCTATTTTCATACTTCAAGAAATAGACACAGCTTCATTTTCTAGGGAATAAATATCAATCAATAAAGTCCTATTCATATTAATGAGCATGGGTATTGTAAGAGTAGGAAGATGAAATAAAATAAACAAATTCTCAAAACACCATGTTGATCTGGATTACTTGTGTTCAAATATCTGAGGGAGAAGCAGGAGACAGCTTCTCACTCAACGTATTGCCAGAGAAGGGGTTCCAGCTCACAGCAACCCCATCAGGCGGAGGAGAGCTGTCCTTCTGTATTTCCAGGACTTTATGTCGTTACAGGATCAGACAGCCTCCTCTCTCACCCATGGAGCAACTTGCGGATTCAAACCACTGCCCTTGTAGTTACCAGCTCAATGTAGAGCCCATCACACCACCAGGACTTTTTAATATATACAGCTAGTGAAGAAACTGTAAGTTAGTAACCTTAGAATGGAATCATAGAGATTTTTTCCTAATATAGGCTAGTGTTCTGAATTATTTAAATGGATCAGTTTTCCGTTTCTACACATACAAATGAGGGGAACAAACTATATGGCTAATAAATGTCTTTCCAGTTGTAAAATTCTTTGATTTTAAATCAGAGAGTTGAATTAGTAGGACTCAAGGAAGTCATTTTATCTTTTCTGGCAAGGTAAAATAATTCTGAGCTTAAACTCTGGATATATTGCCTTCCTGACACTCTAAGCGTATCTCCACAGGAGTTTTGTTTTTTTTTTTTCAAAGAAAATACTTATGAAAAGCATCCCTACAATTGTAGTGTTCTAGAACAAATGATGTTTCTGATGACTAGATCACAGAAATCGAATTGAATCAGAAATCATAATCTATAGCCTCCTGAATCTTGTTAAATTTAGAATGCAAATATGAGTTTCAAGGATTACCTTCAGCACATATGAGTCTGTTAGGTTTCTGGGTGGGAAAGGCCTCAATCCTTGGTTTACATGAGAAAGAATTCACGCTGAAGCCTAAAGCCTGGTGTGTGGGTTTCTATAAAGGACGGAGGCAATTCCAGACATTGCAGTAAACTGAACACGTGCCAGATAGCCAACGGGGCGGGCCAGGCGGGATCATAGAGGAGCAACTGGAAAAGAGGGCCGTGGTGCCCGGTTCTGGCCTTTTTTGGGGGGAGTGGGGCGCATCACTGCCCTCTGGTGGGAGAGGGAGGCCCAGCCTTGCTTCTGAAGAGCTGCTGCTGGATTTGAAACACCAAGGCAATGGGCCGCAGTCCCACACTCAACCACTACATCATCGGGGCTCAGCCCCGGTTCTGGACTTTTTAAGGCCTTCTCTGGGAGGTATGGCCCAGGGGGCTGGTTGACTTCATTGGTTGAATTAAGCCCACCTGGCCTAGATGGGGGCCCACCCAGGTGTACCTCCCACCCAGGTGTACTGTCTTTCCTGCTTCCCAGCCTGAATTTGGAGCATGCTCAGTAGACACCCTGGAACCTGCTCTGACTACCTATTTAACCAGTCTATTTAAACCAGGAGTGGGAGACGTTTGTTGTTTTCTGCCCAGAGCCCCATGCATACCTATCACACCATTCTCAGGTCACACAATATTATAAACGTTAAAATTAGCCTGTTCTATTTGCTGGCACCCTAATGGAATGACTGGGGCTGCTTCTCTTCGGTAAGGTGTGTGATGTTGGTTGGTACTGATGATTGCACAGGCCTGATAAGATGACATTCCCCACCCCTGGGAAACTTGTAAACACTATTTTCACAGAATTTGCTGTCTTACCCAGTAGTTCTCAACCTTCCGGGGTGAATGACCCGTTCAAGGAGTCGCCCTGTTCATAACTGTAGCAAAAGTACAGCGATGGAGTAGCAATGAAAATAATTTTATGGTTGAGGAGTCACCATCACGTGAGAAACGGTATGAAAGGCACGCGGCATTAGGAAGATTGAGAACCTCTGACCTTACCAGTAGATGGCAGTGCAACCTTATAAACTAACATGGTTAGCTATTTAAATGCTTGCCAGTAAATGGAGTAAAAATTGTCTTAAAATAACCAAGTTTAAAAACCTTCTGTCAGTGTTTTTTTAAATTATTATTAAGTATACCCTCTAAAGTGGAACTATAGAAAATATCAATCCTTCAAAAGTTACTAAGTTAAAGTGGGCCCTTGCCTATGTAAATCATATTACATAAGTCATAATACATTATTATTATCATTGTAATTTATGTGACAACACCACTTCTCAGTGACACGTAAAAGACATGACCTTAATTAAGTAAAAAATGCTAATCTGTGTGAAAGTGTTAGAATAGCACATTATTTTTAAAACTCACACATCATAGACATCAGAACCAAATGAAACTCACTTTTCTCTAGGTGAGAAGCCCATTAATTCCTAATGTATCCTAAAACATCAAAAGTGTGATGCCATTTGTTTTCCAGAATGTAGCCTTTGTTTTTTAGCAAAAGATGTTAATCTAGTGGCAGTGACAATAGCACTTATTATGTTACAAACACTTGGTTTATAGTCTCTCCAGAAACTCTGTAAACTTTAAAATAGAAATCCCTATCTCAACCACATTTTGACAATGTAATAACTGACCTTCAGAGAGGATAAGCAAATTGTCTAAAGACACACAGCAAGCTCCAGCCCTAAGGAAGACTATTTCATGACTGTATGAACGAGTCCTCTATTGCCTCCCCATCAAACCTGGAGCTAAAGCTATGTTGTATAAAAGGGTTTTCACATCACCAAATTAAGACAAAGTATGCATAAGATAAGCAAATGTGAATACAATTACTTTCTAAAAACAAAAGACATAGCTCCTTAGAGTTAAACATATATCTCCCTTGTAATCTCAGAACCAAAAGATACAGGTCTGCCCCAAAGAGTGGTATAGGACTAGTTAGAGAAACTTGTTTATAATCATAACCAAAATGTTACAGCCCAAATGTCAACAAACTGGTGTCAGGATAATCAGATTGAGATATGTCCATAGAATAGGCAGTCCCCAGGACCATGGGTGAGACCCTTCCCTAAGAGGAACGTCTTTAAGTGGAAATCATAAGTTAGAACAGGTATGCGTGGTTCTTAATGTCTGTTAGACAAATGTTCACCTCAGCATTTAGTATATATAATTGACCCTTGAACATCACGGGTTTGAACTGCACAGGTACCACTTTTACATTTTCTTTTTAAAACTTTTTTTTGTGACACTAAGCATCTCTGACATATTTAAGCCCCACTCTTTCCCTTCAAATGCTGTCATGTACTGCTTGGGGTCTGTGAGGTCTTCATGGGTTTGTTCTTCAGAATGAGACCTCTTTGATGACCTGGAAATGCCATCAGCTGTAACCCCTGAAAACACACAGGAACTGAGAACACCACTTATTCCACCCTTCTTTCATCTGTGACTGCTTCATTTAATCTCAAGAATCAGCAATATTTTTATGATATTTTAGGCACTGTAAGACCTGAAAAACTCCTTTGGAGTTCATTGTGGGTAGTCTTGACTGCTTGTGAAAAGATTCACTGTGAATAACAGGCTTTCAGGGAGCCAATGACATTTTTTAAAGTGTTGAAAAGCAAATTTGTAGCTTTGAGGACTAAGGGGCGCCTGACCCAAGCCAGGGTATTTTCAATGGCCTCCTAAGCATGTGAAAGTTGGACATTGACTCAGGAAGACGGAGAAGAATCAATACATTTGACTTATGGGTTGGTGAAGGATGTTCCTTAGACGCGAGAATGGAAAGACTTTGTCACACATACTTTGGACCTCAAGGGGACTAGTCCCTAGGGAAGGACATTACGCTTGGTAACATGGAGGGACAGCAAAAAGGAGATGCACCTTCAACAAAAGGAATCCTTTAATGGCCCTGAGGCTGCAGCCAGAGGCTCTACCATAATAACAGCTGCAAGGATGGATGGCACAGGACTGAACAACTTGTTCTACTGCACAGTGAGATAGGACCCCTGAAAGGGCAAATCCATGAAGAGAGAAAGCAGATCGAGGTTGCCAGAGCCTGGGATGTAGGGTGGGGAAGAGTGACAAACATTCATGAGGAAGACTGGGGATGCTAAAAATATGTGGATCTCTATTAGGGTGGTAATTAACACCAACATGCATTTGTCAAAATTCATTAGACTGCACACAACACTGAAGATTTATATATATATCTTACATCAGTAAGTCAAACTCTTTAAAAGCCTTGTTATTGCATACTAGCGACATCGGCAATGAATTTCTGAATATTTGAGTCAAATAACAAAATATATAAGAAGAAGTTAACCTGGACACTTGCCTGGAGACATCTTGCCTAGTCTGGGAATACAACTGCCAATCTGTATGACCTCGAATAGCTCATTACTTTGCTCCCAGTCCAAGTTAGATTTTATTGGGGTAGATTTTGTTGTTGTTATTGTTGTTATTCTGAGAGGTCATATCTGTGTAAGCTATATTTTAAACCAATTACCTTTGAGAACAGATGATGCCCAAAGGAGCAAACCAGGATGAGGAAAATGCCAAACCACATGAAGATCACTAAAGCAACAGGGAATACGATCATCCTCAGAGACAACAGAGAAACAAACGTCTTCCCTTTGAGTCAAAGTCCTGGGTTTGAACTTCTAACTCCCTACACTATGTTGAAATGTGTGTCTGTTTGCTACAGAAATAAAATTTAATTCTTTAACTTTCTTGAAGGTTTTAAACTAGAAAACCAAATGGACCAAGCTCTCCATGCCAAAGTATTGTCTCTTGCTGGTCGATAAAATAAACCCTAGATCCAAGATGTAATTCCCTTGGTAGGAGAATGAGTTAATCATAGCATCATTTTTGTACCACTCATTATTATTTACAGAGAATTATATGACTTGCCCAACAGTCATACTTACTTATTAAAAAGCCTGACAGTCTCACATTGCTTTTTAAACTAGTATGCTTGCTATTTCTGCAGGGGTGCTTAGAAGCAATATAGATACAAGAGAGCTGTCCTATATGTTCAATTTAGTCAATTTTTCTCAGGTCTAGTCAAGTATGGTATTTTAATCAGTCTACAGGTTTGGGGAGGGAAAATGCTTTTCTCCATTATGTTGACCATTTCAAATAATTTATTTAAAAAATAGACTGATGACTTAATAAGTAAAAACTAGTCTTGGCAAACTCAACCCTTTCATGGCAATCTCTTCATTCTCAGTGTCACATTTTATTTGAAGCTTCTCTTTGACATCTTCATCAAGCTTTACATAGTCTACCATTATTGACAGCAACTTCCACATCGCTTTTAACTGTTCACATATAATAACTCTCTACCCCACTTCCTCTCGCTCCTCTTGTTTATTTAGATTCTGATGCTAAAATTTTATTTGCTTTACATATATATATATCACTTTATTAGGGTCTCTTATACCTCTTATAATAATCCATACATCAATTGTATTGAGCACCTTTGTACATATGTTGCCATCGTCATTTTCAAAACCTTTTCTTTCTACCTGAGACCTTGGTATCAGCTCCTCTTTTGTCTCTCCCTCCCCCAAACTCCTACCCTTGTGACCCCTTTATAAATTATAAATTATTATTTTTCATATCTTGCACCATCTGCTGTCTCCCTTCACCCACTTTTCTGTTTTTCATTCCCCTCAGGAAGGGGGTGGGGAATTATACATCAATCGTTATGATCAATTCCCCCTTGTACCCCTACCTTCCCCCTACCCTCATGGTATCATTATTCTCATTACTGTTCCTGAGGGGTTAATCTGTCCTGGATTCATGTGTTGAGACCTCTTATCTGTACCAGCAAACAAGGTCCTGTGCAACCTGATTGGTGAGGTAGAACTTGGGTCATGAGAGGGGGAGGGAGGAAACATTAGAGAATTAGAGGAATTTTGTGTGCTTCATTGGTGCTAAACAGCACCCTGCCTGATTCATCCCTTCCTGGTAACCCTCCTGTGAGGGGATGTCCAAGTGTCTACACATGGGCTTTAGGTCTCCATTCTGATCCCCCTTATTTGCATTAATATGATTATTTGGGGTCTTCTGATGCCTGACACCTGATCCCACAGACACTTCATGATCACAAACATAATCGCACAAAGCCATGTAGGCTTTGTTGCTTCTCTGCTAGATGCCCATTTGTTTAACTTCAAGCCTTTAAGACCCCAGATGTTATAGCTCTTCATAGCCAGACACCATCAGCTTTCTTCACCACATTGCCTTATGTACCCATTTTGACTCCACAATAGTGTTTGGAAGGTGAGCGTCATGGAGTGCCAAGTTATTAGAAAAGTGTTCTTGTATTGAGGGAGGACTTGAGTTGAGGCCTAATGTCCCCCTGCTACACTAATGCATAACATGTAAATATATGTAATAGACCTATATCCCTATTGTTAGATATTAACATATTGACATATGTACATGCCTATATTTATACCTCTATAAATGTCTTTTGTTGCCTATATTTATACCTCTATAAATGTCTTTTGTCTCCTGGTTCTATTCTCTAATTCCTTTGACTTTCATTATGTCCCACTATCATGTTTGACCTTTATTCACTCTCAGTAATTCCGCTTGACTACATCGCACTTGACCAAACCCCACCAGGCATTCTACCCCCTCCTCATCATCAATTTTAGATCTCGTGTTCCATTCTTCCTGAGTTTGTTGGCTCCCCTGTATCTTTCCTCCCAGTTCCTCCTTTCCCCTGTCCCCCCAAAACTCTCAGGCTATTGTTTTTTCCTCAGGATTGTTTATCTTGCCTGTATTGTATAGAGAGACATGAAAAAAAGGAAGAAGAAGAAGAAAGAAGGAAAGAAAGAAAGGGGGGAGAGGCTAAAACTATTTCCAGGTTTGTCTGCTGACCCTTATGCATATTTTCCAATCCAGTCTGAAGGGGTGTTGACCTCCAAGTCTGAAGTCTATTTTGGGGATTCCTCAGGGTCTTTATTGCTTTGCTCTCCTTGCTGCTCTATTGTGCAACCTTTCACCCCACTGTGGGTGTTGTCAGACTGGGCACAATTCCTGCCCTGTGCCTCTAGTGTGGTACCTTGCAGTGCTGTGAGTCAGTGAAGGGGCATTTTGTCCCGTGTGGGGCCAGCCCCATGATCCTCTCTGTGAATGGGCTACTCCAAGCAGGAGTGTTATCATCGGAGCCTGGTGGGCCAGAATGCAATCCACTCTCTTTTCTTTCCCTTTTAGTTCGCAGACCTGCCATTCCCCCCTGGCTGTATTGTCAGTGCTGCCCTCTGTAGTGCAATCTTAAGCTGGGATGGAGCTGGCTCTGTAGACCTCTCTGTTAATTCACCGTTTCGTGTCTGTGTGTTGCCCTCAAGGCGTGGCAGGTTGAGGTCTGGTCCCTCTCTCCCTTTCCTGGGGAGACATAAACAGAGCCACAGGGAGGAGACAGGCCAGTCAGGGTCCAGTCAGGTAGCGATGAAGCATAAAATTTAACTCTAGTTCCTGAAGGCTTTCTCCCCCAAGCTATCATGGTCCCAACTCTACCTTCCAATCCCAGCTGGATTGGAGAAGGTACACTGGAAGAGATGAGAACTGGAATATAGGGAACCCGGGGTAGATGAACCCCTTGGGGTAGTGGTGAGTTACCGGATGGGTGGAAGGAAGGTGGGATGGAGAGAGGGAGCCAACCGCAGGGATCTACAGATTGCCTCCTATCTGGAGGACAGACATCAGGAGGAGTGGGCAGGGAGAGATGTTGGGCAGTGTAAGGTATGACAAAACAATAATTTATAAAGTAATGAGGACTTGGGGAGAGGGGAGAGAAAGGATGGAGGGGGAAGGATGTGAAGCTGATATCAAGGGCCTGAGTGGAAAACCGGATATTTGGAGAATATTAATGAAAGCAGGCTTTTGAAGGTGCTTGGCATATTATATGTAACTATGCATTGTGAAAAGCAATGTAAGAGCCCCCAATAAAATGATTAAATAAAATAATAATAATAATAATAAAATACCCTTTGCATGGGGCGAGGTGAGGAGGTGTTAATGCCCTGTTCTCTTACTATCCATGCTCTCCTTTTTTTCTTTTTCCCTCCTTTTAATTTGGCTGCAATTTGCATCAGTGGGTTGTGTCTGACCCCTGACCAGAGTGGCTAGGTCTCACCCTGGAAATGTCTGCATTTAGTTTCCCTTATGCCCCTGTGCTTTTTAAGCTTATATCAGTGGACTCATGTTGTACTGGTCCTTTTGTGCTTGGCTTAGTTCACTTAGCATAATTTCCTCCAACTCTTCTCATGTGATGATGTGCTTCGTGCTTTCATCACTGTGTGTTAGGGGTGTGTAGTGCTCCATTGTATGTATATATGAGGGTTTTCTAATCCATTCATCCATTGGTAGAAATTTAGGTTGTTTCCAAATTTTTGAAATTGTGAACTGTACCGTGATGAACAGTGGAGTGCAGTCATCTGGCCATAGTCCATTTCTTAGTTCTTCTGCATATATGCCCAGTAGAGGGATTGCTGGGTCATATGGTAGTTCAATTTCCATTAGTTTTAAGTATCACCAAATCGATTTCCATAAAGCTGCCCATACCTACAAGTCTACCAGCAGTGATTGAGAGTTCCTATCTCACCACACCCCCTCCAACACTTGTTTTCTGATTTTTCCAATTGGACCATCTTTGAGGGTTTTAATTTGCATGGTTGTTTTCATTTGCATTTCCCTTGTGACTAATTTTTTCATATGCTTATTGGTCATTTGGATTTCAACCCTTGTGAAACTTCTGTTCGGGTCCTTTGCCCACCTCCTAAATGGGTTATTTTTTTTCCTTCTTATTGTAGGTTAGCAGAGTATTATAAAGTTGAGTGACAAGGCCCTTTTCTGATTTGTCAATACTGAAAATATTTTCTCAGTCTATAAGCTCTCATTAGGCTACTGGTGAATTCTCTCTATGTACAAAGATGCTTTATCTTTGCAATATCTCACTTGTCAATTTGTGCTTCCTCTTTGTGTTCTTCCCTTTGCTGATAACCTATGTAGTCCCTTTGCCCAAGTTCTTGGGTTTGTCTCAGTTCCCTCCTTAATGGCCCTAAGAGTTTGGCGTTTCCCCTCAAGGTCTGTGATCCACCTTGAGTTTATTCTCTCACATGGAGTGAGGTAAGGTTCTTGCTTCATTTTTCTGCAGGTACTTATCCATTTTTTCAAGCACCACTTGTCAAAGAGGGCATCCACTTCTTGTGTGATTATCATGGGACCCTTATCAAAGATCTGTCTTCTGTATGTTAATGATTTCATTTCTGGGTTTTCAGTTCTTTTCCATTGGTCAGACTATCTGTCATTAAACCAGTACCACGTTGTTTTGACCATTGTGACTGTGTTATAGGTACTAAAGTCAAGTAAAGCAAGCCTCCAACTTTGTCCTTCTGCAATTCTCTGCTAATTCTGGGCTTCTTACCTCTCCATATGAAGTTGATGGTCATTTTTTCAAATTCTTTGTTGAAAGATGCTGGTATTTGTAGCAGGATAGCATTAAGCACATATAGTGTCATGGGCAGGACTGACATCTTTATAGTCTTCTAATACACAAGCATAGGATATTCTTTCATTTGTGGAGGCCACTCTTGGTTTCTTGTGATAGTGTTCTGTAGTTTTCCTTGTACAAATATATATAGATATCATTAGGTATAACCCTAGATATTTCAATTTGTGCTGGCCTATTGTAAAGGGTACTGCTTTGTTGATCTCCTCTTCCATGGTCTCATCTGATGCAAAGAGCAATCTGATAGACTTATGCTTGTTGACATTGTATCCTGCCATTCAGCCATATTCCTCTATCACTTCTAGGATTTCTCTTGTGGAGTGCCTTTAGGATTTTTCATATATAAAATCAAGTCCTCTGCAAATAATGATAGTTTCAACCATTCTATCTCAAGATGAATAACTTTGGTGTTTTCTTTTGCCTTCTGCTGTTAGCTAGGACCTCGAGTTAAATAAAAGAGAGGACAAGAGGCATTCTTGGCTGGAATTGTTTTCCAGTGGAATTGTTTTAGTTTGTTCTCCATTGACTGCCACACTGAGTGTTGATTTTTCATTTATAGCTTGTATTCTATTGAAGAATCTTCCTTTCATTCCTATCTTTTTTAGTGTCTTAAACTGAAATGAGTCTTGGACTGTGTCAGATGATTTTTCTGTATCTGTTGCTATTATCATGTGATTCTTATCATTTTTATGTCAATGTGGCAAATAATGCTGATGGACTTTCCCATTTGAATTATCCCTTTATCCCTGGAATGAATTCCACTTGGTCATGGGGAAATTGTTCTTTTTATATATATTTGTATTCTATCGGCAAGCATTTTGTTGAGGGTTTTTGCATTAATGTTCATTAGAGATAACAGTCTATAGCTTCCAAGTTTTGTGGGAGCCTTGTTCACTTCAGCTAACAGTGTTATAGTAGCTTCACAGAAAGAGTTGTGGAGTTTGCCATCTTTTTCTATGCCCTGGAAAAGTTTTCGTGAGATTAGTTTCAGTTCTTCCCTGAATGCTTGGTCCTGTGAGGCCATCTGGTCCAGAGGATTTTTTACTTGGTATTCCCTTGACAACCTTGTCTATTTCTTCCATTGCTATGGGTCTGTTGAGGTTCTTGATGTCCTTCTGGGCTAATCTAGGAAGGGATTGTTTTTCCAAGAATTTTCCATGTCTTTCAAATTGTTGAACTCGTTAGAGTACAAGCCTTCATGGTAGCGTGTAATTAGCCTTTTAATTTAATTGTTTTATCTCTCATCCTTGCTATTGAAATTTGCACCTTCCTTCCTTTGATTAGGTTTGTCGACAGTCTATCGATTCTGTTAATCCTTTCAAAGAATCAGCTTTTAGCTGCATTGATTTTTAATTTTTTTTCTTGTGTTCCCTCTCCTGTATTTCGGCCTTGGTTTTTATTATTTCTTTTCTTTTGCTATTTGTAGGATTACCTTGCTGACTCTGCTCTAATTGCTGGAGGTTTTGTGCCAGTGCATTAATCTCAAGTCTCTCTTCCTTGTTCATGTGCGCACTTATTGCTATCAAACTTCCTCTGAAAACTGCTTTTTCTGTGTCCAAAAAGGTTTAGGTATGTCATATTTTCTATTCTCTTTGGTTTTTAAAAACTTCCTAATTTCATCTATGATCTGGGCCAGTACCCACTCATTTTGCACTAGAGAGTTCTTCATCCTTCAATTGTTTGCCCTTGTTTTCTTAATTGTCCTTTTGTTGATTTCCAAGTCTTTCAGCATAGTGGTCAGAGAAGGAAGTCTGAATGATCTCTGTGTGCTTCAATTTACACAGACGCGACTTGTGCTCCAGAAGGTGATCTGTCTTCAAGTATGTGCCAGTAGGGCTTGAGAAGATTTTGTTTTTCATTTGGGTGGAGATCTCTGAAAATGTCTATCAGGTCAAGGATCCTAATTGTAGAATTCAGATATACAACTTCCTTGTTAAGCTTCTTTCCTTGTGATCTATCTTTCTTGGACAGGGGTGTATTAAACTCACCTGCTATGATTGTTGAGCCTCGGACTGTTTTTTTTTTTTTCATCTTTTGAAGTGTTGATGAATTTCATGGATCTCTCATTGGACACATATATATTTATTATGCTCACTGTTCTTCATCTCAGGTTCCTTTGAAGATTATTTAGTGTCTCTTATCTCTTGTTATGACTTGCACCGTGAAATCAATTTGGTCAGAGATAAGGAGTGCAACCCCTGTTTATTTTTGCTTTTTTTCTTTTTTGAGTTGCCATTTGCATGCTATATTCTTTCCAGCTTTTAATTCTCAGTCTATTTTTGTCTACATGCTTGAATAGTGTCTCTTGTAGGCAGCAGGTCAGTATTTTGTTTTACCCTAAGTCAATCCACTAGTCTCTGTCTTAGTGGGAGCATTCAGTCCATTGATTGAGAGTTATTATATCCATCTATAGGCTCTGTGATGTCATCTCTCATCTTTTGTGTTGGGTGTTTTCCTATCTCCCTAATTATCAGTGTGTGTGTGTGTGTGTGTGTGTGTGTGTGTGTGCGCGTGCGTGTGTGTGTGTGTGTGTAGGTGGTTCATCTTTGCCTTCTTTTCATCTGTAAGCCAATGCTTTCTTGGGAGCTCTTCTCAATGTGTTGCCCTCTGAGTTGAGTTACTCTACATGGTGCTTTCTTATTTGTGCTCAGTGAGTGTGGTTCTGCCCATAATGGCTTCACAAGAATTTTTTCTAGAATGGGTTTTTTTTTAATGTATTCTTTGAGTTTTTCTTTGTCCGGGAAGACTCTTATGTCTCTGTCTATCTTGATAGATAATTTGGCTGAGGAGAGTATTCTTTTAAAAATTTTCTTACTTTTTATTTTATTTTATTAAAAGATCATTTTATTGGGGAATCTTACAACTCTTAAGACAATCCTTACACCAATTATATCAAGCATATCTGTACATATGTTGCCATCATTCTTTTCTAGAGATTTACTTTGTATCAAACCCTTGGTATCAGGGCCTCTTCCCCCCCCCCACCCCACTCAACCCTTGTGACCCATTAATAAATTATAAATTATTGTTCTCATATCTTACACTGATTGCTGTGTCCTTCCTTCATGTTTTTTTTATTAAATCATTTTATTGGGGGCTCATACAACACTTATCACAATCCATACATACATATATTGTGCCAAACATCTTCAGATGCCCCCTGCCCTTATCATTCTCAAACCACTTGCTTTTCCACCTGGTATCAGGGCTGTGCTGTGCTGTATCCCAGGGAAGGAGGACCAGATTATCCAAGGAATTTGGGTCCTTGAGGCCCCCAGCTTTCTCCTGCATTACCCCCACCTCCCTTCTGCGTGGATCTGCAGGCTATGCCCTAGAGGTCAACACTCTACCCCAGATGAGTCTCCTAAAGGCTCTGTAATTGCAGCATGTTACCCATGCTGGCAAGTGATGAGCTGAGCAGGGGGGGAGAGGGCATGGCAGATGCAGTTACTCTGCTCCTGGCTGGGCCAAAGAGATACAAAACCCAAGCATGCGGGAGTATGGAGGGTTGCAGAGAGGAGACCTCCAATGTGAGCCCTTGAGGCTAGTTCTCAGAGACTCCCTGTGGGTCTGAGATTATGTTCAGTTTGGGGAAACTACTACCCACTGTGGTCTCGGATTTTGGGTGCAGGAATGAGTGGCAGACATCACCTGGCTGAACCTGGCTAGGGATTAGCAGAGCTGGCAGGCAGCATCAGCCAACTTGTTGCATTTCAGCAAGTCCTTGGAATGCTCTCTGAGCAAAAATCTCAGGGAGAGGTCTAATCTACAGACCCTAGTACAGTTGAACTTTATTTTTGGCACCCTGCCTGCCACAACACCAGCAGTACTGTGGATTTGATACTATCTTCTCTCTCCTCTTTTGATTCCTACCTACTACAAACTCTAAGTTCATGGGAGGTAGGTGTACTGCATCTCAAATATCACAATACCTTCTACTCAATAACATGGTGAGCACATAAATGGCTAATAGGCAAATCGATTTTATCTTCAAAACTACTGGTGTCCCTATGGCCACATGAAAGAAAATAAATCCCCTTGAGTGATCAGATCAACTATATAGCACATAAAGGCCCATGGCTATTTTCTACCAAAGAGACATTTAAGATATACATGGACCAAAAAAAGGGATAACACTGAATGTAAAATTTGAGGATCATGAGGAGCCTTGGTAGTGCTATGGGTTAGACACTGGCCTGTAAGCTCAACAGTTCAAACCCACCAATCACTGCTCTGGAAACAGATAAAGTCATCTGCGATTTACAGACTCAGAAGGCTTACAGTCTATATATTGGTCCTCAAGAGTCAAAATCAAATCCATGGCTATGAGTTTGGTGCTTTTGGCATATGTCAGAGTTTTGTGGGGATAGTTGGTGCTTCCCATAGGTCAGTAATTCAAAACCACCAGCCTCTCATGAGAGAAGAGACAGGGCTTTCTACTCCCATAAAGAGTTCCAGCCTCAGCAGTTTTACTGTGACCTGGAGGGCCACTATGCATCGCATGACTGGATGGCACGGGTTTGGGGTTTGTTTGTTTTTTACCTGGCTTATGTAATGAACTAATAAGAACTCTTAATTTTTTTGTGCTAATGATCCCTTTGAAACCTGGGGAAGTCTGTGCATTGTTTTTTCAAATAATTATCTTAAACAGAAATCAAGTTTATAAAATTTTAAAACAAACGAGTTACGTTTAAATGGAGATATCAAATATTTTAAGGATTTTATTAATAAGCTCTACCAGTAAGTATAATAATTACTATACTTTCATAAAAGTGATGACTATAAATAGTTTGAGAAATTTCTGACAACTACAATGTGATATACATTTTTTGACAGTCACAGGTACTGCTAGTTTTTTGCAGTTTTTGCCTGAATTCATAATTGAGGAAAATGCAAAAAGTCAAGTGACTAAGATTAAAGTAAACTCCTTGTGTATAAAATAGAACTGTTCTACAGGTATTTTAAGTCTGTGATATTTTCTAAGTGTATGTGTTAGTCCGGGTAGACTAGAGGAACAAATTCATAGACACACATATGGATATAAGGAAAGAGTTTATATACAAAAGGAATGGAATGCTGAGAAACCATCCCAACCCAGTCCAGTTCAAAGTCATAAGTCTGATATTAGCCCATATGCCCGACACCAGTCTATAATGCCTCCTTCCGACTCACGAAGTCACAGGTCAGTGGGTACAGACTCCTGGTGCTGATAGGGGTCTGCCCATGGCTCCTTACTTCCAGGGCTCAGGGTTCATCAACAGCATCCAGTGGTGGCAGAAGCAACTCATCACTGGAAGGGGTCTCCATGTGGCCTTCAGAGGTCTGGCTCCATCAGGGCAAAGCTTGGCTACATGTGGCTTCTCCGACTCTTCAGATGCTGCCATCTTGTCTTGTCCATGATTAATCGTCTCTGAGACTAACTCCCAACAACTGGGGAGAGAACTTCTCATCTTCATGAGGGAAATATTGTGAGATTTCCCAGATGTTTCAGGAGAAAGCCATGCCCACACAGAGGCCTCATTGACTACTCAATGGCTATCTCCAGATTAACAGGCTAGACTCCACCCCTACATCTCAATCATGAAATTAACATAAGCACATGACTGCCACAGCCTACAAACAGGCCTGTAGTCCAAGTCACATCTGGGCAGGTTGACACTGCTAGTATTTCAACTAGCCATGGAGTGCTAAGCCATTTGCTAAGGAACTCTTTCCAAAAACAAACAAACAAACAAAAACCCAAAACAAAAACCTCAAACCATTGCAATTGAGTCTGTTGTGACTCACAGTGACTCTGCAGACAGAGTAGAACAGCTTCAGAGAGTTTCCATGATTTGCCATGAAACAGACTGCCACAGCTTTTGGTGGATTCTAATAATAGACTTTTGGGTGAGCAGCTGATTCTATCCATGAACTACTGACAGAGAATCTATGGACAGACAGCTAAGCATACCAGGGCAAAGGGAACGAAATTAGTGGAAGACAGAAAAGTTATGAAGAATACAGTGTTATCATTAGTTCAGAGATTGTACCTTACTCACTCCAAGAACCCTCACTTGTCTAGATCAGACCTAATATCCACATATGACACAGGTTAATAGGTATGTGTTGGCTGTCTTTTCCTTACTTTACTTTGGCTTTTGCACTGTAGGTCACTTTCATTTGAAAATTTTTTGCTTCCCCTAACTTTCCCCTACTCTGTCTCTTTGGGAGTTCCTTTACAACTAGTGAATGTTTTCCTGGAGTTCGACTAGCCTTCTGCTTCTTGTCTCACCTTGCACAGTTTTTCTGAATTTTCTTATTCATCTACTCTACATTGCTAGCCCAAGCTTCTTCCCTATCTTTAGTTCTCTTTACTCAACTATCTGTGACACTTATATGCTCTAAGGAGCCCTCAAACTCAACACATTCCAAATTAAACTAATCCTTTCTCCCGCCCTTTTTTTATGCTCCCTACTTGGGAGAATGTCTATGCAGTTAAAATTCTCTTCAAATAGGTCTAGAAACTATTACTTCCCAATCAAAAACTTACTCCTCAAATCTTCTCAATTATATATGTTTAAAAATCTATAAATAATTTGCTGAAGGGGCTGAACCCCGGTGGCGTAGTGCTTGTGCGCGGGACTGTGGCCCACTGGGATGGAGGTTCAATTCCGGCTCCCAGGAGCAAAGGCTGGGCCTCCTACTCCCATCACCTGAGGGCAGTGATGCCTAAAATAATAATAATAATAATAATTTGCTGAAGGATATATGGTAAAAATTTAGGACTTAAGCCTGAAGCAGTTGGGTTCAAAGCTCAGATTCTTATCTAGTTCCTTCATTCTATTCAGGCTACTCAGAAAGAAGGCCACCACTCAGGCCTCTCATTCATGGCCATCAAGTCAATGATGACTCAAAGAGAGCCCTCTGGGTTTCAGAGACTATTGCTGTTTATGGGAGTAGCGAGGCCAGCCTTCCTCTCAGGAGCCTGTGTTTTCAACTGCTGTTCATGCAGACCACACCCCAACACATAAGCACAACACCACCAGGGTCCCCAACTCTGTTCCAGAAGGCCTGCAATGCTAGCAAACTCAGAAGTGGAGAGGGTTTTGAACATAAAGTTGCCTGAGGCTGATTAAATATGAAGACAACCAATGGCTATAATTTACTTCATTACGATCTTTGTATCAAGATTCTCAATAATAGAGAAAAGAACTAGGAGGCAAAAGAAGTAAAGGTTAACAAAGGCTAACAATGTATATGTGTTAATACATACCTATATAGGTATATAGGTCAATGTATATATATATTTATATGTTAAGTATAAGACAGCAGCTAGATTTTGAGCCTCTAATCAAGGCCTCCCTAAATACAAGAACACTTTGTTCTAATCACCTGGCACTCTAATAACCTTCCTGACAAGATTTCTGGAGACAAATTTGGCACATAAGAAAATGTGGTGAGGAAAGTGCATGGTGCCTGGCTATGAAAAGTGTCTGGGGTTTTAAAGGCTTGAAGTTAAACAAGCGGCCATCTAGGAGGAAAGCAGCAAAGCCCACATGGAAGAAGCACACCAGCCTGTGATCATAAAGTGTCAACAGAATCAGATATCAGGTATAAAAAGATCCCAAACAAACAATTATATCAATGAGAATAAGGTGAGTCAGAGTGGAAACCAAAAGCCCATCTGTAGACAATTGGACATCTCCTCACAGGATGGTCAGTGAAAGGGATGATTCAACCATGCTGTAGTACAGCACCAATGAAATATACAACATTCCTCTAGTTTCTGAATGCTCCCTGCTCCCCCACCCCCATCACTCTCCAGTTCTACCTTACAAATCTGGCTATACTGAAGTATGTACATTGGTACAGAGAAGAACTCTCTCAACATGGAACACAGGACAGATAAGCCCCTCAGGAACAATAGTGTAAGTAGTGATTTTATGAGGATGGGGGAAGGGAGGGAAGAGAAAGAAAAGGAAAACTGATCACAAGGTTGGATATATAACTCCCCCACTCCCACCCCAAGAGGGACAAATAATAGAAATGTGGGAGAAGGGAGACAACGATTGGTGAAAGATATGAAATAATAATAATACCTAAAGTATTCTCAAGGTGGGGAGAGGGGAGGAAGGGGGAAAGAGTTGATACCCAAGGCCTCAAGTAGAAAGAAAATGTTTTGGAAATGATAATGACAAGTTTGCTTAATATCATTGAATTATGAATAATAAAGATGTGTAAGAATCTGACAATAAAATGACTTTTAAAAAAGATACTCCTCGAGGCTTATTTAAATCTA